>JARQOD010000272.1:0-175971 GCA_033576555.1 Oophaga sylvatica
AATACTTTGTCAATGCCTATGAAAGCTTGCTTTCCTTCTCTGCGCACAACTAAATCTTTGGCAGTAACACCTTCCTTGGTGTTTTGGTTCCCCATTTTTGTATCTCCTCACCTAGAAGAGATTCTCTTGTCACCAAGACAATTTTGTCACTAAGACTCTGTCACCTAGACAATGGGCCACAAAGGTTTCTGAACCATTCCACTGCTCGCTTTCCAAGATTTGTACGCCAACCAAATAAACAATCCGATCACACCAACACCAAGACAAAACCACAACACAATCATCGGATCCATACTGTCATTTTTCAAAGGAGGAAAGGCAGGACTGACAATTAATCTGAAGGTCTACTGGTTCAAAGGGACCTGAGTCAGGAATACCTGTGATTTACCTGGAAAGCCGACCGCTTGGGGAGAGGGAGTCCACTATACAGTGATATAGATTTTAGGTAGAATATAATAAGTATTCTTACCTCAGCGCTGTATGTATATCACCAACAGAAGCTCCGCTCATCCCACGTCTCCGGACCGGTCGGGCTTCCTCAGAATAGAATAACTCAGGTCCCTGTTCGGGCGCCAGGCTGTCGTCGCTGTTATCTTGTTAACCCTTTCCTCCTCTGAATGTGGTACCAGAGAGAATAAGACACAGACCAAAGTATGCGTCAATAAGCTCTGCGGTTTATTGCTAACAAAGGGATTTATATACACCCCTGAAGCAGGAAGCGGAATTACCATATATGGCAGTTAATACAACATAAACATAAAATGCTAGTTTTACTTTAAAAACTCCATTCTTGCCTTTTGGCCCTGTTTAGCTCCTAGCACAGTGTCTCTTCTCAGGCGGGGGGGTGTATTGTATTGACTAAAATGAGGAACATCTTATCTTGTCTCCTGGTACACATCAGTCTGTCAGTTAAAAAGAAAACAAGGCCTCTGAACTTTAGAAAAATGCTAGCTCTAAGAAAAAATGCTGGTTCAGCTATCACAGAACTACCACAAGTGGAGAAACCCACGGAGTTGGACCAGTAACAGTTTCAATAATGCACTCATCCATGAGCAATTGGAGTTCATTTTCCACCTTCTTTCTCAGGTGAAATTAAATACACCTGTTATCCTGGGCTACTGGACAAACACTGTTATCTACATGAAGATGCACTTGAGAGTCCTTTAGTTTTCCCAAACCACTAAATAAGGAGGGAAAGCTGTTCACCATGGCTTGTACATCCAGATCTGCTGGGTCAGTTATAGTATAAATGATCTGGATGAGTCCCAGTTTCAAGGCAGAGTGATAGCTGAGAAGATAGCCTCCCGATCCTTGTAATGCGTAAAAAGTGGTTTTCTGCCTATTTTCTTTATAGCTAAGTTCAGAGTCAAATTGTCCCATTGTAATTAGAGGTGTTTTAGATCCATATGGAAAGATTTTAGTATGCACTTGCTCAGGGGCGGATTACCAGAAGGTCAATCTGGGCGGCACCACAGGGCCGCCATCAGGGCATTATTGCCCTGACTGGTTTATGGGGCCCGGTTGGCAGAGGGGGTCCGCATCGAACCCCGTCTCTTCTGCTCACCGGGCCTCTACCGGCAGCCGGCAGGCTAAACCGGGCCATTAGCGGCGGCACGCTGTGGCATTTAAACGCTATTATAGTTAACAGCCGCCAGCCAATCGGAGGCTGGCAGCTGACGTCAGCTGCAGCGCGCACGTCGCCGGCGTCTGATGTCATTGTCTTTCGCAGGAGAGTGCGCACTTGTGGAGGGAACTGTCTTCGCGGAAGGAGCACGGCAAGGTGTGAGAGTCAGGACCGGGGGACAGACTGGACATGGTGGAAGAATACTGCCTGTTGGACACGGGGGGGGCGGACTGTGAGACATGGGGACATGAATGCTAGACATGGGGGCAGACTGTGAGACATGGGGGCAGAATGCTGGACATGGGGCAGACTGTGAGGCATGGGGCAGAATGCTGGACATGGGGCAGACTGTGAGACATGGGGCAGAATGCTGGACATGGGGGCAGACTGTGAGGCATGGGGCAGAATGCTGGACATGGGGGCAGACTGTGAGGCATGGGGCAGAATGCTGGACATGGGGGCACACTGAGGCATGGGGCAGAATGCTGGACATGGAGGCACATCATGAGGCATGGGGCAGAATGCTGGACATGGGGCAGACTGTGAGGCATGGGGCTGAATACTGGACATGGGGGCACACTGTGAGGCATGGGGCAGAATGCTGGACATGGGGGCAGACTGTGAGGCATGGGGCAAAATGCTGGACATGGGAGCACACTGTGAGACATGGGGCAGAATGCTGGACATGGGGCAGACTGTGAGACATGGGGCAGAATGCTGGACATGGGGGCACACTGTGAGACATGGGGGCAGAATGCTGGACATGGGGCAGACTGTGAGGCATGGGGCTGAATACTGGACATGGGGTCAGACTGTGAGGCATGGGGCAGAATGCTAAACATGGGGGCACACTGTGAGGCATGGGGCAGAATGCTGGACATGGGGGCAGACTGTGAGGCATGGGGCAAAATGCTGGACATGGGAGCACACTGTGAGACATGGGGCAGAATGCTGGACATGGTGCAGACTGTGAGACATGGGGCAGAATGCTGGACATGGGGGCAGACTGTGAGGCATGGGGCAGAATGCTGGACATGGGGCAGACTGTGAAGCATGGGGCAGAATGCTGGACATGGGGGCAGACTGTGAGGCATGGGGCAGAATACTTGACATGGGGTCAGACTGTGAGGCATGGGGCAGAATGCTGGACATGGGGGCACACTGTGAGGCATGGGGCAGAATGCTGGACATGGGGGCAGACTGTGAGACATGGGGGCAGAATGCTGGACATGGGGCAGACTGTGAGACATGGGGGCAGAATGCTGGACATGGGGCAGACTGTGAGACATGGGGGCAGAATGCTGGACATGGGGGCACACTGTGAGGCATGGGGCAGAATGCTGGACATGGGGGCACACTGTGAGACATGGGGGCACAATGCTGGATATGGGGCAGACTGTGAGACATGGGGCAGAATGCTGGACATGGGGGCACACTGTGAGACATGGGGCAGAATGCTGGACATGAGGGCACACTGTGAGACATGGGGGCAGAATGCTGGACATGGGGGCAGACTGTGAGACATGGGGCAGAATGCTGGACATGGGGCAGACTGTGATACATGGGGCAGAATGCTGGACATGGGGGCACACTGTGAGGCATGGGGCAGAATGCTGGACATGGGGGCAGACTGTGAGACATGGGGGCAGAATGCTGGACATGGGGGCAGACTATGAGACATGGGGCAGAATGCTGGACATGGGGCAGACTGTGAGACATGGGGCAGAATGCTGGACATGGGGGCAGACTGTGAGACATAGGGCAGAATGCTGGACATGGGGGCAGACTGTGAGACATGGGGCAGAATGCTGGACATGGGGCAGACTGTGAGACATGGGGCAGAATGCTGGACATGGGGCAGAATGCGAGTCACGGGCAGAATGGAGATACGGGGCATGATTGGAGACATGGGGGCAGGATTGGAGACAGATGGGGCAGAGCTGGAGACAGATCGTGCAGGATCATGTGGCAGGATGGATACGATGGAGACAGATGGGGTAGGATGGGGAGATCATATGGGGCAGAATGGATATTCATGAGGGCAGGATGGGAGACCATATGGCTGAAGCCAGGAATGAGACACACAGGGGCCAGGATGGGGAATATTATTACCATAGGGGCTAATTAAGGGATATTATTACTGCAGTGATGTATTTTTTTATAGTTACTGTGTAGAGTGATACTATGTCGCCTTTTTTTCTTCACGTGGTGTAATGTAGAAGTTGGGAAAAATTAAGTAATGTGTTCTGCAAGTGGAGCTCGAGATAACTGTGTTATTTCCTGCAGAGACGAGCCCTGGCTTGAAGAAGTGATGGCGGTTTGTGCTGGATGAAAGATGAAAAACAAAGATGAAGGACTTCACCTAGAGACGTCACTGGTGAGTCAGTGTGTTACCTATACACTGACACTATACACTGTATACTATATACAGAGCTCCTGTGTATAATGTCATTAATGTCATTGATCACTGTATTACCTGTACACAGACACTGCATACTAAGTACAGATCTCCTGTGTGTAATGGTACTTATGGTGATAGTATTGTGTTTTTTTTTATTACTGATCAGTATTGTAGTATTCAGTCACTATGTGGTGGTAATATGTGGTTTGGACATGGTGTTGCGGTACTTGACCCTTGTATATACTATTTGGTCACTTTGTGGTGGTAATATGTGCTCTGGTCATGGTGTTGTGGTATTTGTTCCTTGTATGTGATATTATTCGATCACTGTTGTGGTAATATGTGGTTTGGTGGTATTTGTTCCTTGTATGTGGTGTTATTGGTCATTTTAAAAATTGAAAAATAAATAAAAATATACTTAAATTGTATTGCATATTTTAACAATATTTAATAGGTTACAGTAGAGTAGAGCCCGGCCAAAAGTGTCTACATTGTTATGGTGGTGGCTTAAAAAATCTTTTGGCCAAAACAAAAGCTGCTGGCTATAGGTGTGATCTGGTGATGGGAAGAGTTAATGTATGATAGGTGAGAAGTGGAGTTTTTCCAAGAGAGAGCGGTGGGACTGTGGACAGTTCGAGGGGTGGAGGCGCCTGAAATAATCTGTTATGATGACCCCGTCGCTTGACCCCGTCACATGACCGGGGGGCCCACAGAGTCTGGACAGCCCGGGGCCTTGGCTACCCTTAATCCACCCCTGCACTTGCTGTAAGACTGGCTTTGTTTTCAATTGTTCATATGCATTGCTGTCTATGATATCCACTGAAGCTACCGTATCTGTTGTAAAGGTGATATCCGTGTTGCAGATAGTAAGTGTGATACAGGGGGACCGCACTGAGCCAGTGACAGAGGTAGTGAACACATAGTTCTCAGCCACAGACATTTCTTCGGTATCCTGATTTATCATTTTTATGTTTGCGGGCTTTGTCATGGACAGAGGAGACTTGTTGCGCGCTGACTGGCAGACGGCTGCAAAATGGTTCCCTTTTCCACATTTACTGCATGTTTGTCCTATAGCTGGGGTCTGGGGGGTAAGGTTTCTCCTTGTGGAGAGTGACATACCAGCTCTGGCGTGTCGAGGTAAGGAGGCTTATTCGCCGTGCAATGCTCCTCTGGGAAATTTTAATATGCAAATTGCCTCTTCAAAGAGGACTTGTACTCTATAGCGCCACCTATTGGAAGTAGCGATCCTACAAGTCACAATCAACCCTTTAACGAGTCTTGTAATATGACTTAGGATAAAAGCCAAATTTCCCAGAGGAGCATTGCACGGCGAATAAGCCTCCTTACCTCGACACGCCAGAGCTGGTATGTCACTCTCCACAAGGAGAAACCTTACCCCCCAGACCCCAGTCCAGAGCCTCTCATCTAGCCAAATCAGATCTCTCCTACTTTGCACTGACGAGGACCAACAGTCCGAAACACCGTGTCTGCAAATGGAGATTCTGATTTGGCTTTTATCCTAAGTCATATTACAAGACTCGTTAAAGGGTTGATTGTGACTTGTAGGATCGCTACTTCCAATAGGTGGCGCTATAGAGTACAAGTCCTCTTTGTTTGAAGAGGCAATTTGCATATTAAAATTTCCCAGAGGAGCATTGCACGGCGAATAAGCCTCCTTACCTCGACACACCGGAGCTGGTATGTCACTCTCCACAAGGAGAAACCTTACCCCCCAGACCCCAGTCCAGAGCCTCTCATCTAGCCAAATCAGATCTCTCCTACTTTGCACTGACGAGGACCAACAGTCCGAAACACCGTGTCTGCAAATGGAGATTCTGATTTGGCTTTTATCCTAAGTCATATTACAAGACTCGTTAAAGGGTTGATTGTGACTTGTAGGATCGCTACTTCCAATAGGTGGCGCTATAGAGTACAAGTCCTCTTTGTTTGAAGAGGCAATTTGCATGTCCTATAGCTGGACATTTGTTCAGGTGATGAGGGAAATCTTGTCCACATCTATAGCATTTCTTCTGTTTCTGGCCTTGCTTGTCTTGTGCACTTTTATGTTTGAGATTATGCAAATGTAAATTATCCCCATTCTCCATTGCGGTGGCCTGATGATCTGCTATCTCTATAGCACGGGCCATCTTGAGTAGATCCCGCTGCAGAGCTTTACGCCTTATGTTATTAGACGAGCAGGTGACAATTACTTGAGTTAGGATTTCATCATCTACATCCGTAAAAGCACATCCATGTGCTAGCTCTTTTAGCCTTGTGACATAGATGTCTATGGATTCTTCCGGAAGCTGCTTAGCAATCCTGATCTTGTATCTTTCATATCTGATGTTCTGTTTGGGGTTGAAGTAGTCAGTGAGAGCTTTGGTGCAGTTACTGTACGTGTCAGTCTCTGCTGTATATGTCATAGACTCCTGTGCCCGCGCAGTGCAGGAATACGGCTCTCTTTCTTTTCTCCTCTTTTATGTCCATAGCTTCCAGGAAGTTCTCAAACCGGTTCAGCCATTTTCTCCAGTTATGAGAGAGATTAATGACATTAGTCATATCAAACTGTGGGAACGTGTGCAAGTAATCAGCCATGATGGAGTCTCTCAGTGGTGCTGGCATGTAAAGCAGGGGTCAGTACTCACAGCAGCAGGTGATCGCATCCCATCCTTGTCGCCAGTTGTAATGTCCACACGGTATAAGGAATTAAGAGAAAGAGAACGCTTTAACTGTATTTTATTCTTCTCCTTCTTCCTCCAGCACACAGCATGACATTTCTTCTCATCAGGCTGAACTGAAACTGAAACCCTTCTAAGGCCTCTTTCACACATCCGTTTTGCGCCTGACGGTGCCACCGGCGTTTTGCCGGATCGCCGCATCCGGCAACTAGTATGTAAAACCGGATGAGACGTATCCGGTTTTTCGCCGGATCCGTCTCGGGCATCCGAACAAAAACCGGATCCGTCTCATCTGGTGTATCCGTTTTTTTATCCGTTTATTGACGGATTACGCCGGATCCGGTTTTTAAAAACGCCCTTTTGGGGTTCCAAACATGATTGGCTACTGTAATCCTATATATACAGTGTTCTTACAGCCTATCTTTGACAGGTTGTAGAGGAGCAAGTGCAGGTTGGAGAGAAGAGCAAGTGACTGGCGAACATGGATGTGATTATTGACAATATCTTCAAGAATCTTGTGGATTTTACTGCGGAGGTGAATCGCTTGAAGATAATATTGAGAATGAGAGATAGAGCAGCGCATTATGTGTCAGTGCCAACGACGACGCCGTATGTGGATCCACCCCATCACAGCCCAGAGACTAACCCGTGGTGTGTATTCTACACTCAACATGGAGCTGAGAGAAAACCCTGAGAAATGTTTTGCCTATCTTCGGATGAAGAAAGAGAAGTTTGACTGTGTGCTGGAGCGTGTTGGAGAACAAATCCGAAGATCCGACACCTATTGTCGCTTCTCGATTTCTACGGCAGAGCGTCTCATGGTCACTATAAGGTAAGCTATATGTATTGGATCTGTTTGCTTGAGCACACTTGTATTGTTGTTCTAAATTTTTTAACATCACAGGACAACAAGGGAACCAAATCAGTACAATAAAACATGGTCAAAAACAGTGTTTTTCCTTTATTTTATTATTTTTGGTATCTCCAATAGTTATAGCTGAGTTCTGCTATGTAATGCTGTGATTGTGAACTAATTGATTTTTTCTATTTTTTTACAGATTTCTGACAACTGGAGAAACGCTGTCATCGCTCCATTTCCAGTATCACCTTGGAATTTCTACGCTATCAGGCATCATCAAGTACACTTGTCGTGCTCTGTGGGAGTTTGGTTGGAGAATTTCTTCCAGAGCCAACTACAGACCGGTGGCTTGAAATAGCGGACCAGTTTCTCCGTATCTGCCAGTTTCCAAATTGCCTGGGCGCTGTTGATGGCAAACACATCCGCATTCAAAAGCTTTCAGGAACCGGATCAGAATTCTTTAACTACAAGAAATATTTTTCGGTCGTCCTGATGGCTATTGCTGATGCGGAGTACAAATTTATTGCTGTGGACATTGGGTCTTATGGACGGTCCAATGACTCTCAAGTGTTTAAACTTTCTGCTATGGGGCAGAGACTGTACGGAAACACTTTTCAGTTTCCACCCCTTAGGCCACTGCCTCAAACCTCTGGCCCACCTATGCCTTTCGTGTGTGTAGGTGATGAGGCATTCCAGCTGTCCGAACACCTCTTGAAGCCGTACGCCAGCAGAGGATTGACCCATACAAAGAGAATTTTCAACTACCGCCTCACAAGAGCCAGACGGATGGTGGAGTGTGCGTTTGGGATTATGACAGCCAAATGGCGTGTCCTTTTGACTGCGATAAACTTGAAGATAGAGACTGTGGATGATGTTGTTAAAGCGTGCGTGGTCCTACATAATTTTGTCATCACCAAGGAACCGATTTCTATTGAGGACCACAATCAAGAAACAACCTTGCACGACTACAGCAACATTACCACTCGGAGTACACTGGCGGTTTCAAGAATGAGGGACCATTTTGCCCAATACTTTGTGTCACCAGAAGGTAGAGTAGACTGGCAGGATGACAGAGTGTGATAAATTGATTATTTCTTTTAAAAAACTTTCTTTACCCACAATAAGGAAAGTTTTCTACCTTCTTGTGTGTTTTGTACTGTATGTTACCTTTTGGCCATAGTTGTGTCCCTGTCTTTTTTTTTTTTAAATAAACCACAGTATTTCACCTTTTTACAAAAAATGTGTACCTGCTAGGGGATAACCTCATAAAGTACACAAGTTTTGGAAAAAGGTCAGATACTTTCTATACTCCACAACCCGGGACAAAATTGTTGCAAAAAGGTAAAATTTATGTTCCTCAAAGTTATGTAGATATTTTTGTCATATTACCCTAACAGCTGTTGGTGTTTGTATACCCACATATGTTTACCTAGTTTAATACATTTGTTACTTAACAACCTATAAAGAAATGACAGACATTTGTAAACCAATTTAACTTTTATTAAAAAAATATTTTTTTAATATAATTTTTTGAAAAAGTTGCATTTTTGCAAAATTTTGAAATTGTAATAAAATTTATTTTTTATTAAAATCAAATTTTTATTTTTTTGTTGAAGCCAAAAAAAAAATTAACTATTTACAGTTGGGTGTAGTGTGGGGTGGAAATAGTGCTGGAGGGGCTGTGGGACACTTCGACTGTGGGAGTGTGGAGGGACGACCGGGATGGTGGTGGTAAAGAAACAGGAAGAGGTGAAAGGGTGGAAAGAGTGAGAGAATGGGAAGACAAGGCAGAACAGGTGGGTGGTGGAGTGGAAGGATGGGTAGGAGGAGTGTGTAGCCCAGCTGCGCTTGGTGCCACATGTACCCAGGAGGATGCACAGAAAGGTAAATCACAAACACCTGATATTCATTCACACTCCACACTTCCCTATAGTTCCACCAGAGGGAGCCTTAGACTATATAAGGGTGTGGGAGACGTAGCAGTAGAGATTCGAGTCTTGGCGGGTCTTAGCCAGAGATTCCAGTCTGAGCCAGTTGTGATTCCTGTCAGATGAGACAGAGGAAGAAAGACAAGCTGTTACCTCAGAACAGGCTGACTGTTAGTTCCCTATGAACGTGGAAAGTGACTCTCAGAGTGTGCACGGATCAGTCTGACGGAAAGTCCTGATAGCTACTCTGGACAGAGCCTATGAAGGAGAAGAAGGAAGGGAACTACAGTATTTGTAACAACGAGTCGACTGATGAACGGTCAGAGAGCGGTGGATAGAAGGAAGCTGATGACTACGACTACTGTTGCCTGTGCTTATGTTAAGGGCGTGAGTAGGGCAACGGGCGAGTGGATAAAGAGAGAGAGAGTGACTGAGGAAATATAGCAACGATAGCTGTCCTCCACTCTGCACAACCGGACACCGGGTCCGAGCTTGCTAGTTCCTTCACGGCTAGTGGGAGAAACCGGAGACCCTGCTGGACTTCAGGTCGCAGAGGGGCCCTTTAGTGCTGATACGTAACCGGGGTCAGGAAGAACAGGAGTCAGGCCTGATCAGCCACATAGACTTAGTTCTGTCCACAAGAAGGCTCCACCACAATGTCAGCCGGGCGTAGCTGTTTCACACGGAGTTAAACTTGGCTTTATGCAGGTTAGAAACTCACACACATCAAGAAGAAAGGAGGCCTTAAACCTACTCAGTGATTACTGGATGTGCATTCTCCACCCTGAGCAGCCTCCCGGGACGTGCCTGCAAATATCACCAGTAAAGGTACGGAAAGAGACTTTATTGTGTGTGTCTGCCTTATTGCTTGCACTCTGCACCGCCATATACCTAGAGGGACCAGTCTTACCTGTGGAAGACTTAACACCTTGCTGCCAGTAACAACCCCTCTGAGGATTCACCCTGCAGCGCTGGACACCCTGATCAGAGACCACAGGTGGCGTCACGAACAATTACTAAATCCCCTGTAAATATCCCCCTTTGAATGAGCGCCCAGGGCAACGGACCGAGCTGCGCTACCTGTGACCTCTCCCCGATTGAAGTGAGCGGGCTCGGTGCCGAGTACCCCATAAGCCCTGGTATGTGCGACTCATCTTTGGCGTCACGAACAGGATCCGAGGCTTACTAATTGTGAGTCCTGTGTGCCTGGGTGGACTGTTTTTGTGCAAAAAGACTGTGTTGCTGTTGTTTGATTTTTGGCGCCATTTTCCCGCCATGTTCGCGCCCTGAGGCGCTGGTGAAGAGGGTGGGTGTGCCTTCATGGGTGTACCCCCCCCGTGGCGCGAAAGCTATGGGCGCCCTGTCTAAGTGCTGTTGCAATGTGAGAGCCTGCCCTACTGCAAGGGAGATCCGCCTCCTCTTCATCCTCTATGCCAAGAAGAGAAAGCGAAAGTCCCGCCTCCACGGAAGAGACCAGATTGTTCCAGATGGGAAACACAGTCTGGCCTGGAGTGAGATGGCGGAAGGACAGGAGACGCTGTGTGGAGGGATGGCGGTGCGCAGACCCCATTCCCCTGAAGAGCTGCTGCCTGTGCCTGAACCGTTCCCAGGTCGGGCGGATGACCGGAGAATGCAGAAAGTGGAGGAGGTGGAAGCGGTGCTGAGGGACATGGCCCGACACCGCGCAGAGATGGAGACGATGGAGTAAAGCTGGCATGCCCTGAAACAGCGGCTGCTGTGGGACCCACTGCTCTCCCCTCAGGATGCGCAAATGTCACCCGCGCCACCCCTGGACCCAGCGGCTGATGAACCACCGGAGGCCGGCCCCAAAGAGCTGATCCTGACTCCGCCGAGGATGCGGCGGGAGGGAAGGAGGCTGAGGAGGCCCTGCCCGGACCAGAACGCCAGCCAGGCCTGGAACCAGAGGCCGCAGCGGAATGCAGTCCCCCGGTAGGGACAACGACGGAAGACACCCAGCCGCAAGTGATGGAGATCGACTGGGAGGAGATGGAGTACCTGGACGACGTGGAATACACCGCCCAGAAGGAGAACGAGTGGCGACGCCATGAGCAGGAGCAGCGGCAGCAGCAGGAGCAGCGAGAGGCGCAGCAGCTTCGCCAGAGGTACCGTGAGAAGGATCTTGCTGACAAGGAGAACGTCAGTCGAGACAAAGGTACGCTCCGGGAACCGCGGCGCCAGGGGGCCATTAGAGACTTCAAACTCCAGGGAGGCTGGGGGTTCATACATGAACCAGGCCTGTACCAGGAGGTCTTTGTTAATCGCAGGGATGTGGAGTCTCACCTGCCAGAGGGGCACCCGGGAAGGGATCTGTTGTGAATGGGTTTGAGATGAGTTCTGAGCAGAGGCTCTCTCTGGTGGTTACAAGCGGTACTAGTGAGGATTGGGAATCAGGTGTTACTGATTGGTCTTATTTAAGGGAATCATTTTCCCATCAGGGTTGCCGGTGATCAATTGTTCTGGTCTGAATCCTTCTTTCCAGTTTCCCTTGTAGCCTGCTGTGTCGTGTCTGCATCTCCTGCTATCAGATAAGACAATTTCTTATTTTGTGTTTTTGCTATATTTTTGCATTTTGTCCTGCACTTCTGTGGGGGCCTTCTGGGTCCCCTCCGGGGGCTTTTGCCCTCTCAGTTTAGTCCAGCCACTGTGTTTTGTACTTTTGCTTTTTGCAGTTTTTTCAGTGGCTGCTGTTTTTGTTACACCAGAGAACTAATTTAAGTGGTAGAGGTCGTGTGATCTCAGGTGATTTTGAAATTAGTAGAGTTGATGTTTTTCAGGGTTTTCTGGGATTGCAGTAAGTACCCTTCCTGTCCTTTTCTATTTAGATAGTTTGGGCCCCAGCGTTTGCTCATACTATTTTCTTTCTGTGTCAGTATTTCCTCTTGTCTAACCGCCATTACATGTTTGGGGGCTTTCTATTATCTTTGGGGTTCTGCTCCGGGGCAGATAGCTTTCCTATTTCTATCTTTAGGTGTAGTTAGTTTCTCAGGCTGTGACGAGGCGTCTAGGACCATCGTAGGAACGCTCCACGGCTGCCTCTAGTTGCGGTGGTTAGTCAGGGTACTGCAATCTCATAGATTCCAACTGCTCTGGTGTATTTCCTTTTTTACCTGCACTCCTCAGCTACCGTAACATAACAGTATCACCGGCCATAAAAATTGTATGGTACTCACAGAAGGGAAAAAATATTTTGAAGGAAGAAAAGTTGTCAGAGATATTTTTCTATTTGTTGCATTTTTTTTTTTTTTTCCCTCTGTATCTCTGGGTGCTGGGGAGGATCTTTTCTCCCAATGGAGTTTGCACAGTTGTCTGGCCGTGTGGATCAGCTTGCCACTGAGGTTCAGAGTATTGCTGCATATCTTGCTAGGTTGCCTGTTGTGGAACCTAGGATCCCCATGCCAGATTTGTTTTCAGGGATCGAGCTAAGTTTCAGAATTTCAAAAATAATTGTAAATTGTTTCTTGCCTTAAAATCTAAGTCCTCAGGAAACGCAGCGCAGCAGGTTCAAATTGTCATCTCTCTCCTGCGCGGCGACCCTCAGGATTGGGCTTTTTCCCTGATACCTGGGGATCCTGTTTTGAGTGATGTTGATGCATTTTTTCAGGCTTTGGGGTTATTGTACGATGAGCCTAATGTCACTGATCAAGCTGAAAAAGCCTTGTTGGCATTAAATCAGGGGCTTGATGACGCTGAGTTATACTGTCAGAGATTCCGTAGGTGGGCAGTCCTGACCAAATGGAATGACGACGCTTTGGCGGCCCTTTTCCGGAAGGGTCTGTCGGATAATGTAAAGGATGTTATGGTGGGATTCCCTGTCCCCTCTGGTCTCAATGATTCTATGTCATTAGCGATTCAAATTGACAGACGTTTGCGTGAGCGGAGAAGTATGCATGGAGTGGTGTTGCCTTGTGAGCCAGCTGCTGAGCCCATGCAGTGTGATGGAGTGGTGTCTGGGGCACAGCGTCATGAGTTTCGAAAGCGCAATGGGTTATGTTTCTACTGTGGTGATGCCTCTCATGCTATTTCAGTCTGCCCTAAGCGGGAAGACGTTTTGCACGCTCAGTTGTCTTGGGTGGTGTTCAGACTAAGTTTTTATTAACTGTCACTCTGATATGCTCTCTGTCCTCATTTTCTGCTCAGGCTTTCGTTGATTCTGGAGCAGCTATTAACCTGATGGATTATGATTTTGCTAAACGTTGTGGATTTCCCTTGATACCCCTACAGAAGTCTATTCCCCTACTGGGGATCGATTCTACCCCTTTGGCTGAGAATAAACCCCAGTTTTCTACTCAGGTGATAATGAGGGTTGAACCTGATCACCAGGAGTGCTGCAAATTTTTGGTTCTATATAATCTGCATGACATTATCGTGCTGGGTTTCCCTTGGTTACAGTCTCATAATCCTGTTTTGGATTGGAAATCTGTGTCTGTAACCAGTTGGGGCTGCCAATGTGTTAATACCAACACTCCTGTTTTTTCTGCCTCCCCCCAGGCTGAGGATGTTCCTGACTTTTTGTTTGATTTTTCTGATGTGTTTAGCGAAAGTAAATCTGCATCCTTACCTCCCCATAGGAGCTATGACTGCGCTATTGAATTAGTGCCAGGTAGTAAATTCCCTAAGGGTCGCCTTTTTAACTTGTCTGTACCTGAACATGACGCTATGCGGTCTTATATCAAGGAATCATTGGAGAAGGGTCATATCAGACCATCCTCTTCACCCTTAGGTGCCGGTTTTTTCTTTGTGGCCAAAAAAGATGGTTCATTAAGGCCGTGTATTGATTATCGTCTCTTGAACAATATTACTGTGAAATATCAATACCCGTTACCCTTGATTTCTGACCTGTTTTCCAGGGTGAAAAACGCTACTTGGTTTACCAAGCTTGACCTCAGGGGGGCGTATAACCTTATTCGCATTAAACACGGGATGAATGGAAGACGGCATTTAACACCCCTGAAGGACATTTTGAGTACCTTGTGATGCCCTTTGGGCTCACTAATGCTCCTTCCGTCTTCCAGTCCTTCATGAATGACATTTTCAGGGATTTTGTGGACAAGTTTCTGATTGTTTATTTGGATGATATCTTGATTTTTTCTAATGACTGGGACTCTCATGTGAAACATGTTCGAACTGTATTCCAGATTTTGAGAGAGAATGCTCTGTATGTGAAGGGATCAAAGTGTCTTTTTGGCGTACAGAAGATCTCATTTCTGGGATTCATTTTGTCCCCATCTGTTATTGAAATGGACCCGGTCAAGGTTCAGGCCATCTGTGATTGGGTCCAACCTACTTCATTAAAGGCTCTTCAGAGATTTTTGGGTTTTGCCAATTTTTATCGTAAATTTATTGGTAATTTCTCTGTTATTGTTAAACCATTAACTGATTTGACCAGAAAGGGTTCTGATGTGGTGAATTGGCCTCCTGAGGCAGTCTCTGCGTTTCAGGAACTTAAGCAGAGATTCACTTCTGCTCCTGTTCTACGGCAGCCTGATGTTTCTCTGCCATTTCAGGTGGAGGTTGATGCCTCTGAAATTGGGGCAGGTGCCGTTTTGTCCCAAAAAGATCCAGAGACCTCTAAAAGTAACCCTTGTGCCTTTTTCTCTCGAAAATTTTCTCCTACTGAACGTAATTATGACGTGGGTAATCGGGAGTTATTGGCCATGAAGTGGGCTTTTGAAGAGTGGAGACATTGGCTGGAGGGAGCCAAACATCAGGTGGTGGTCCTTACGGACCATAAGAATCTGGTCTATCTGGAATCTGCCAAGCGACTCAATCCTAGACAGGCCAGGTGGGCCTTGTTTTTCACACGTTTTAATTTTGTGGTTTCCTTTCTTCCTGGCACTAAGAATGTTAAGGCGGATGCCCTCTCGAGGAGTTTCCTTGCGGACTCTCCTGAGCTATCTGATCCCTCTGTTATTTTGAAGGAGGGTGTAGTTCTTTCCGCCATCTCGCCTAATTTGAGACTTGCTCTGGAGGGGTGTCAGGAGGATAGGCCCGAGCGCTGCCCTGTTGGAAAATTGTTTGTCCCGGACCAATGGAAAAAGAGTGTGATGTCTGAGATTCATTGTTCCCATTGGCTGGGCATCCCGGAATTTTTGGTACCAGAGACTTGGTTGGTCGGTCCTTTTGGTGGCCTACCTTGTCTCGCGATGTCAGGGAATTTGTGCAGTCCTGCGGGACTTGCTCTCGCTCCAAGCCTTGCTCTCGCTCTAGTGGTTTGTTGATGCCATTGCCTGTGCCCAAGAGACCATGGACCCATATCTCTATGGATTTCATTTCCGATCTTCCTGTTTCTCAGAGAATGACCACCATCTGGGTAATTTGTGATAGGTTTTCCAAAATGATACATCTTGTGCCATTACCTAAGTTGCCTTCCTCCTCTGAATTGGTGCCGTTGTTCCTTCAGCACGTGGTTCGTTTACACGGCATTCCTGAGAACATTGTGTCTGACAGAGGAGTCCAGTTTGTTTCCAGATTTTGGAGGACTTTTTGTTCTAAACTGGGTGTTCAATTGTCTTTCTCCTCGGCATTTCATCCTCAGACCAATGGTCAAACTGAGAGAACAAACCAGACATTGGAGACTTATCTAAGATGCTTTGTGTCTGCTGATCAGAATGACTGGGTCTCTTTTTTGCCTTTGGCTGAGTTTGCTCTTAATAATAGGGCTAGCTCTGCCACTTTGATGTCTCCCTTTTTCTGTAATTCTGGGTTTCACCCTCGATTTTCTTCAGGACAGACGGAGGCTTCTGTCTGTCCAGGTGTTGACTCTGTTGTTGAGCGTATGCAGCAGATTTGGGACCAGGTAGTGGAGAGGTTGTCCCTCTCTCAGGAGAAGGCCCAGCGGTTTGCTAACCGGCATAGGACTGATGGTCCTCGGTTTAAAGTGGGGGACTTGGTCTGGTTGTCCTCAAAGAATATTCCTATGAGAGTAGCATCTCCTAAATTTAAGCCTAGGTTCATTGGACCTTATAAGATCATGGAGATTATTAATCCTGTTTCTTTTCGTTTGCTTCTTCCAGGGACATTTAAGATCCATAACGTGTTCCACAAGTCCTTGTTGAAGAGGTTTGTTGAGCCAGTGGTTCCTGCTGCTGTGCCTCCTGACCCTGTTTTGGTTGAGGGCAATCTGGAGTATGTGGTTGAGAAAATATTGGATTCTCGTTTTTCTAGACGAAGACTCCAGTATTTGGTTAAATGGAGAGGTTATGGTCAGGAAGATAATTCTTGGGTGTTTGCTTCGGACATCCATGCTAGGAGACTTATCCGTGCGTATCATAGAACTCATCCTGACCGACCTGGTTGCTCAAATGAGGGTTCGGTGACCCCTCCTCAAGGGGGGGGTACTGTTGTGAATGGGTTTGAGATGAGTTCTGAGCAGAGGCTCCCTCTGGTGGTTACAAGCGGTACTAGTGAGGATTGGGAATCAGGTGTTACTGATTGGTCTTATTTAAGGGAATCATTTTCCCATCAGGGTTGCCGGTGATCAATTGTTCTGGTCTGAATCCTTCTTTCCAGTTTCCCTTGTAGCCTGCTGTGTCGTGTCTGCATCTCCTGCTATCAGATAAGACAATTTCTTATTTTGTGTTTTTGCTATATTTTTGCATTTTGTCCTGCACTTCTGTGGGGGCCTTCTGGGTCCCCTCCGGGGCTTTTGCCCTCTCAGTTTAGTCCAGCCACTGTGTTTTGTACTTTTGCTTTTTGCAGTTTTTTCAGTGGCTGCTGTTTTTGTTACACCAGAGAACTAATTTAGGTGGTAGAGGTCGTGTGATCTCAGGTGATTTTGAAATTAGTAGAGTTGATGTTTTTCAGGGTTTTCTGGGATTGCAGTAAGTACCCTTCCTGTCCTTTTCTATTTAGATAGTTTGGGCCCCAGCGTTTGCTCATACTATTTTCTTTCTGTGTCAGTATTTCCTCTTGTCTAACCGCCATTACATGTTTGGGGGCTTTCTATTATCTTTGGGGTTCTGCTCCGGGGCAGATAGCTTTCCTATTTCTATCTTTAGGTGTAGTTAGTTTCTCAGGCTGTGACGAGGCGTCTAGGACCATCGTAGGAACGCTCCACGGCTGCCTCTAGTTGCGGTGGTTAGTCAGGGTACTGCAATCTCATAGATTCCAACTGCTCTGGTGTATTTCCTTTTTTACCTGCACTCCTCAGCTACCGTAACATAACAGGGATCTGATTATTGGGGATATTGTCACCTACACGCGGCATTGGGGTCTTAAGGGGTGGTATGCCCTGAATGTCTCCCAAGTCAGCAACCCCGTCCCTGAAGCCGGAAACGTACCCCGTGTCTCAGTATCCCAAGCCCCAGCCACATCAGCGCCCGGCCGCGCACCTGCAACTGATCCTGCGTCCTATTCTGCATCTTATCCTGCGTCCTATTCTGCAACGCAACGGAGCGCAGTGACTGTTAGTGCAACCCCTATTGAGCCAAATCTGTATTTAGAGGAGGCACCTTTAAGGCCTCCAGGAAGTCGCAAAGTGAAAATTGAAACAAGGACTGTAGCTACCCAGACACAGGTAGCAGGACATGATATCTTGGTGATGCGTTCCAGAGCGCACCGCATACTTCCAGCCCCAGGTGTGGAAGGTGCAACTATATTCAAAGAAGAACAGTAGGACCCAGACAGGGTTTACTGTAACTGTAAAAAGTTATGAAGAATTTCACTTTATTGATATGTGATGATGTTTGCATAATATGATACAAAGTATACCCCAGTTAGGTAATGTGTAGTGAAGTATTAAGTGATATGTGAAATGTTCTTATGCCAAGGACTGCGTGGCTGAGGACTTTGCCAGCCCAAAAACTTTAATGTAAATAGTTGGCACTTAGTGCCCCATCTTGGTTTTACGTAAAGCCATTCTACCTCTGAAGAAAAACCCGTAAGTGTGGCCTTGAGTGAGGTCTGCAGCAAAGAAGTCCTGCAGCCCACCCAGGACCACCGTGGGAGGTTTGGTGCGGGTCCTCCACAAGAATCTTGTATTTATTTGTGAGAAAGTATTTGATATTTTTCTATTGCCATTTGTACACAATGTAACGTTTAAAGTGTCCTTACCTCCCCTAAGGGAAGAGTTATGTTTGTTGTTTATTATAAAATTGTTTTCTTTTTCAGCCCGGGAGTGCTGAATATAACTAGGGGGGATGTGTAGCCCAGCTGCGCTTGGTGCCACATGTACCCAGGAGGATGCACAGAAAGGTAAATCACAAACACCTGATATTCATTCACACTCCACACTTCCCTATAGTTCCACCAGAGGGAGCCTTAGACTATATAAGGGTGTGGGAGACGTAGCAGTAGAGATTCGAGTCTTGGCGGGTCTTAGCCAGAGATTCCAGTCTGAGCCAGTTGTGATTCCTGTCAGATGAGACAGAGGAAGAAAGACAAGCTGTTACCTCAGAACAGGCTGACTGTTAGTTCCCTATGAACGTGGAAAGTGACTCTCAGAGTGTGCACGGATCAGTCTGACGGAAAGTCCTGATAGCTACTCTGGACAGAGCCTATGAAGGAGAAGAAGGAAGGGAACTACAGTATTTGTAACAACGAGTCGACTGAGGAACGGTCAGAGAGCGGTGGATAGAAGGAAGCTGATGACTACTACTGTTGCCTGTGCTTATGTTAAGGGCGTGAGTAGGGCGACGGGCGAGTGGATAAGGAGAGAGAGAGTGACTGAGGAAATATAGCAACGATAGCTGTCCTCCACTCTGCACAACCGGACACCGGGTCCGAGCTTGCTAGTTCCTTCACGGCTAGTGGGAGAAACCGGAGACCCTGCTGGACTTCAGGTCGCAGAGGGGCCCTTTAGTGCTGATACGTAACCGGGGTCAGGAAGAACAGGAGTCAGGCCTGATCAGCCACATAGACTTAGTTCTGTCCACAAGAAGGCTCCACCACAATGTCAGCCGGGCGTAGCTGTTTCACACGGAGTTAAACTTGGCTTTATGCAGGTTAGAAACTCACACACATCAAGAAGAAAGGAGGCCTTAAACCTACTCAGTGATTACTGGATGTGCATTCTCCACCCTGAGCAGTCTCCCGGGACGTGCCTGCAAATATCACCAGTAAAGGTACGGAAAGAGACTTTATTGTGTGTGTCTGCCTTATTGCTTGCACCCTGCACCGCCATATACCTAGAGGGACCAGTCTTACCTGTGGAAGACTTAACACCTTGCTGCCAGTAACAACCCCTCTGAGGATTCACCCTGCAGCGCTGGTCACCCTGATCAGAGACCACAGGTGGCGTCACGAACAATTACTAAATCCCCTGTAAATATCCCCCTTTGAATGAGCGCCCAGGGCAACGGACCGAGCTGCGCTACCCGTGACCTCTCCCCCATTGAAGTGAGCGGGCTCGGTGCCGAGTACCCCATAAGCCCTGGTACGTGCGACTCAGGAGCAGGTGACATGGTAGGGAATTGGAAGGGGGAAGGAGATCGGTAAGAGGTAGGAGTGTGGTACAGGGTAGGCGGCTGGTAGTGGGGAGGTTGCTGGTACTGGGGAGGTGACTGCAGTTGGGGAGGTGGCTGGTACTGGGGAGGTTGCTGGAGCTGGTGAGGTGACTGGTATTGAATAGGAGGGGGAGGAGGGACGGCGGAGGGGGAGAGGTGGAGGAACGACTGGGGTGGATAGAGGAAGATGGGAGATAGCCTGCACTAGACCAGCGTGGCATGTATGCATTGGTTATCTGATTAATGCCTGCGGCAAGTTGTTCAGATAATACTTTAAGACAGTTCTGGAAAGATGCATTCAAATGCAAGAACTCGGGCGCATAGCTCCTTTCCTGACCCCTCTGCCACTGCCGCCCAGTAGCCGCAGGTGTACTAGATGTGGCAGTGGCAGAAGGGTGGGGTAAAGGGAATGCTATCTCCTCACCAGCAGCTGCATGTAATGCAGGCGGCCACGATGCTCCAGCGCTGGTGGATGGGACTGCGGGATCGAATGTGAGGGAAGGCTGGGAAGGTGCAGATGTACCGGGCGGTCGAAGTGTCCCTCAGTGTCGGTCTCCTGAAGGATCGCCCCAGAAGGCGCCAACTCTGCGGGCGCCCGAGTGCTGGTCACCGTGCTGTGGAATAAAGAGAAAGCATACAATTAATATACAGATGTGGAATGGCCCTGGCTGCAAAAAAACATTTGATAGATGTTAACATTTTATGGTAATATTTACCTTCGGGTTACCATAGTTTCCCACAGGAACGCCAGGGCTCGTGCGTACTTGTACTTGCTCTGGCGTCCTGAAGAACCACTCGGGGCCCGCATCTCCTTATTGAACTCCTTCTTAAAGCGATCCCTCACAGACCACCACCGCTTCACAATTCTCTCCCCTGAAACGAGAAAGCACACATTGGTTACTATACAACATCAGTGTTTCCCAAACTTCAGTCCTCGTGTCCCCCAGAGGTCATGTTTTCAGTATTTCCATAGTGTTTTACAAAAGGCAATCCTGAAAACATGAACCGTGGGGGACACGAGGACTGAAGTTTGGGAAACACAGCTTTACAGTCAGCAACCTGAACTATACTTACGGTGTTTAGTCTGGGACCGAACATCGAGGTCCTCCCAGCGGTCCACCATTGCCGATGCCACTTCCTCCCAGAGCCGTCGGGTCACAACTTGATCCGAATGCCGGCGGTCCTCCATGTTCCACAGCGGCTCCCTTTCTCTGACCAGATCAATGAGGAGGTCGACATCTATCCCTCCTCACCGTCCGAATCGGGAGCACGCTATGAAGCCTGTGAAATAAAAACAGAAAAAACAATACATTAACCTCCACACTAGCAAGTGAAAAAGAAAAAAAGGAAAAATGTTACACAAAATCCAATTAAGAAAAAAATATAGATATACCAAAATTAAAAAAAATTAGAAAAAAGAAAAAAAATATTTAAAAAATAATGTAAAAAGACTAAAAAAGTTTAAATCAAAGCAACAAATTCAAAATTTAAAATGAAAAAAAAAAAAGGATAAAAAAAAAAAGAAAAATGTAAATTTTTTACCTAAAAATTAAATTGGAATAATAATAACAAAAAAACTTACACGGTGGTAACCGCCGCCGCTCTCACGACGACGACTCTGGGAGGCGCTGTGAGGACCCCTTTGTTGGCTACCAGATCCGAGAGACTAAAAAGAAAAAAGAAAAGTTTGATATAGGCATGTGTTGGCTGCTGTGTGAAGTATGTACTAAATGGTTTTCTATGTGTTGTGTGTAGTGTGATGTTGTGTTTCTGCAATTGATGCAGGATACTTACGAATTGTGAGCCCACTCCAGGTATCTCTCCACCCCGTCCTTCTTCCTCTGGGAGCTCCTCTTCATCTTGCGATTCCTGTTATTAAAAAAAGACAATCAATACATATATCCCACAGATGGATTGTGGAGAAAAAAAAATTATATATTTTTACCGCCAAATGCTGACGATGGGAAGGAGGGCTCCCAGAAGAAGATGTCTCCACATCAGGCTGCAGCTCCACTGACTCGGTGGGAGTTGCTGCTGCCGCTTCCTCGGCTAAAGCCGCCAGTGCTGCTGCTGCTGCTGTTTGCCGGTCTCTGCTGTGGAATAAAGACACAAAAAGGGCCAGTGAATATATGTATATTCCTTGGCCCTAGCTGAAAGAGAAAAACAAACATTGAATTTTTAGGGAAATGGGGGATGTCATATTTACTTTCTGCTGGCTGTCCTCTCTGCATTTATCTCCTCCTCTCTCCTTGCTGCTGCTGCCGCCTCTCTTTGACGTCTTCTGCTGTTGAGTAAGGACACAAAAAGGGCCAGTGAATATATGTATATTCCTTGGCCCTGGCTGAAAGAGAAAAAAAAATATACAATTTTTTGGAAAATGGGGGATGTCAGATTTACTTTCTGCTGGCTGTCCTCCTGGCTTGAACTATATCCTCCTCTCCCCTTGCTGCTGCTGCCGCCTTTCTTTCTATTCTTCTGCTGTGGAATAAACAGACAAAAATGGCCAGTGAATATATGTATATTCCTTGGCCCTGGCTGAAAGAGAAAAAAAAATTATACAATTTTTTGGGAAATGGTGGATGTCAGATTTACTTTCTGCTGGCTGTCCTCCTGGCTTGAACTATATCCTCCTCTCCCCTTGCTGCTGCTGCTGCTGCCGCCTCTCTTTCTATTCTTCTGCTGTGGAATAAACAGACAAAAAGGGCCAGTGAATATATGTATATTCCTTGGCCCTGGCTGAAAAAAATAAAAGTCAAACATGGACTGGAGTGAGCTTTATGGTGTACGGAATACAACATCCCGTCATGAATTGGACCCATAAACAGTACCAGGGGGACCAACCCCATCACAGCCAAAAAAATTAAAAACTTTACAGTACCAGGAGATCCACATTATCAATTTAAAACATGTACATTTGATACAGTACCAGGGGACCAACTTCATCACAGGGAAACCATGGTGACGCACATTATCACTTGGAAAACATGCACATTATAAACATTACCAGGGGATCCACTTCATCACAGTGAAAACATGCACATTTGATACAGTACCAGGGGGACCAACCCCATCACAGCAAAAAAAAACACATTCTACAGAACCAGGAGATCCACATTATGAATTGAAAACATGCACATTATACAGTAGCAGGGGATACACATTATAACTTGAAAAAATGCACATTATAAAGTAGCAGGGGATACACATTATCAATTGAACACATGCACATTATACAGTAGCACGGGATACACATTATCACTTCAAAACCATGCACATTTGAAACAGTACCAGGGGGACCCACCCCATCACAGCAAAAACATGATTTTGAAACTGTACCAGGGTGCAAACACACCGCACTGCACTAGCTCAGGCAGCAGTGGTGACAGATGAGTGGTAAAATTTGGGTGGGGGATGTGATATTTACCGTCTGCTGTCCTGGCGCTCCATTGCCGTATCTGCTGCGGAACCTGATGCTGGTGCTGTTGGTCCTCGTCGTTGGCTTTGTCTTGCTCTCTTGCGCATGGTAATGTCTGAGTGTCCCACTGCATGCTTTTTATATGTTTGCTGTGGGCTGGTATATCAATTGAAAAACTGGATCCGGCCACCGAATCCGGCTTCTGCTCATAGCCTTTCATTGTGACAAAAGCTGGAAGCGCTGGATCCGGCACTTCCGGCTTTTTCGCCAGAGACAAAAAACGTTACAGTAGACGTTTTTCCCAGATGCCGGACTGCGACCAGACACCGGATCCAGCAAAAACCGGACGCGCCGCAGGGACATGCGGCGCCATCCAGCAATAATGTTACTCAATGGTAAAAAAAACGGATCCGGCATTACATTTCGCTGGATGCGGTTTGACAAAAAAAGGCCGGAGCGCGCCGTCAGGCGCAAAACAGATGTGTGAAAGAGGCCTAACCCACTCCCTGTCTATATCTTTCCAGTCACAAGACTTCCTTTTCTTAAAGAGACAGGTCAAAACATTATACATTACAGAGTCGATAGCACAATCAGATGCCGCCATATAGGAGCCGTCCGGTCACTGGTGATAATTCCCTCATGTGTGGGGTCTATTTGTCTCCAGAGAAATCACACGTTACATTCCACACATAACACTGTGGAGAAAAGGCGGCGCGGGGGAATTGTGCCAGTAGTGAGGGGAATAATGGCGGGAATGTCACTGACTGAGAAGTCTCCATGTAGCGTCTGCACTCCGATATCATGTGACCCTGACTCCTCCCCTCCTGTGACCTCATCACAGGTCCTGTGTGCACAGAGCAGCCATATATGTGGAGTGCGGCTCTGCAGGTGGAGGTAGGTGCTGGAGGCTCCATTATTCTCTATGTGGAGTGTGGCTCTGCGGGTGGAGGTCGGTGCTGGAGGCTCCATTATTCTCTATGTGGAGGGCGGCTCTGCGGGTGGAGGTAGGTGCTGGAGGCTCCATTATTCTCTATGTGGAGTGCGGCTCTGCGGGTGGAGGTAGGTGCTGGAGGCTCCATTATTCTCTATGTGGAGTGTGGCTCTGCGGGTGGAGGTCGGTGCTGGAGGCTCCATTATTCTCTATGTGGAGTGCAGCTCTGCGGGTGGAGGTCGGTGCTGGAGGCTCCATTATTCTCTATGTGGAGTGCGGCTCTGCGGGTGGAGGTCGGTGCTGGAGGCTCCATTATTCTCTATGTGGAGTGCGGCTCTGCGGGTGGAGGTAGGTGCTGGAGGCTCCATTATTCTCTATGTGGAGTGCGGCTCTGCGGGTGGAGGTCGGTGCTGGAGGCTCCATTATTCTCTATGTGGAGTGCGGCTCTGCGGGTGGAGGTAGGTGCTGGAGGCTCCATTATTCTCTATGTGGAGTGCGGCTCTGCGGGTGGAGGTAGGTGCTCCAGACTCCATTATTCTCTATGTGGAGTGCAGCTCTGCGGGTGGAGGTCGGTGCTGGAGGCTCCATTATTCTCTATGTGGAGTGCGGCTCTGCGGGTGGAGGTCGGTGCTGGAGGCTCCATTATTCTCTATGTGGAGTGCGGCTCTGCGGGTGGAGGTCGGTGCTGGAGGCTCCATTATTCTCTATGTGGAGTGCGGCTCTGCGGGTGGAGGTCGGTGCTGGAGGCTCCATTATTCTCTATGTGGAGTGCGGCTCTGCGGGTGGAGGTCGGTGCCGGAGGCCCCGTTATTCTCTATGTGGAGTGCGGCTCTGCGGGTGGAGGTCGGTGCTGGAGGCTCCATTATTCTCTATGTGGAGTGGGCTCTGCGGGTGGAGGTCAGTGCTGGAGGCTCCATTATTCTCTATGTGGAGTGCGGCTCTGCGGGTGGAGGTCGGTACTGGAGGCTCCATTATTCTCTATGTGGAGTGCGGCTCTGCGGGTGGAGGTCGGTGCTGGAGGCCCCGTTATTCTCTATGTGGAGTGCGGCTCTGCGGGTGGAGGTGGTGCTGGAGGCTCCATTATTCTCTATGTGGTGTGCGGCTCTGCGGGTGGAGGTAGTGCTGGAGATTCCCATTATTCTCTATGTGGAGTGCGGCTCTGCGGGTGGAGGTAGGTGCTGGAGGCTCCATTATTCTCTATGTGGAGTGCGGCTCTGCGGGTGGAGGTCGGTGCTGGAGGCTCCATTATTCTCTATGTGGAGTGGGCTCTGCGGGTGGAGGTAGGTGCTGGAGGCTCCATTATTCTCTATGTGGAGTGTGGCTCTGCTGGGGTGGAGGTCAGTGCTGGAGGCTCCATTATTCTCTATGTGGAGTGCGGCTCTGCGGGTGGAGGTAGGTGCTGGAGGCTCCATTATTCTCTATGTGGAGTGCGGCTCTGCGGGTGGAGGTAGGTGCTGGAGGCTCCATTATTCTCTATGTGGAGTGCGGCTCTGCGGGTGGAGGTCGGTGCTGGAGGCTCCATTATTCTCTATGTGGAGTGCGGCTCTGCGGGTGGAGGTAAGTGCTGGAGATTCCCCATTATTCTCTATGTGGAGTGCGGCTCTGCGGGTGGAGGTAGGTGCTGGAGGCTCCATTATTCTCTATGGGAGTGCGGCTCTGCGGGTGGAGGTAGGTGCTGGAGGCTCCATTATTCTCTATGTGGAGTGCGGCTCTGCGGTGGAGGTAGGTGCTGGAGGCTCCATTATTCTCTATGTGGAGTGGGCTCTGCGGGTGGAGGTAGATGCTGGAGGCTCCATTATCCTCTATGTGGAGTGCGGCTCTGCGGGTGGAGGTAGGTGCTGGAGGCTCCATTATTCTCTATGTGGAGTGCGGCTCTGCGGGTGGAGGTCGGTGCTGGAGGCTCCATTATTCTCTATGTGGAGTGCGGCTCTGCGGGTGGAGGTCGTGCTGGAGGCTCCATTATTCTCTATGTGGAGTGCGGCTCTGGGTGGAGGTAATGTGGGCATGTGAGGCTCCATTATTCTCTATGTGGAGTGCGGCTCTGCGGGTGGAGGTAGGTGCTGGAGGCTCCATTATTCTCTATGTGGAGTGCGGCTCTGCGGTGGGGAGTCGTGCTGGAGGCTCCATTATTCTCTATGTGGAGTGCGCTCTGCGGGTGGAGTAGGTGCTGGAGGCTCCATTATTCTCTATGTGGAGTGCGGCTCTGCGGGTGGAGGTCAGTGCTGGAGGCTCCATTATTCTCTATGTGGAGTGCGGCTCTGCGGTGGAGGTCGTGCTGGAGGCTCCATTATTCTCTATGTGGAGTGCGGCTCTGCAGGTGGAGGTAGGTGCTGGAGGCTCCATTATTCTCTATGTGGAGTGCGGCTCTGCGGTGGAGGTCGTGCTGGAGGCTCCATTATTCTCTATGTGGAGTGTGGCTCTGCGGGTGGAGGTAGTGCTGGAGGCTCCATTATTCTCTATGTGGAGTGCGGCTCTGCGGGTGGAGGTGGTGCTGGAGGCTCCATTATTCTCTATGTGGAGTGGGCTCTGCGGGTGGAGGTCGGTGCTGGAGGCTCCATTATTCTCTATGTGGAGTGCGGCTCTGCGGGTGGAGGTAGGTGCTGGAGGCTCCATTATTCTCTATGTGGAGTGCGGCTCTGCGGGTGGAGGTCGTGCTGGAGGCTCCATTATTCTCTATGTGGAGTGTGGCTCTGCAGGTGGAGGTTGTGCTGGAGGCTCCATTATTCTCTATGTGGAGTGTGGCTCTGCAGTGGAGGTAGGTGCTGGAGGCTCCATTATTCTCTATGTGGAGTGCGGCTCTGCGGGTGGAGGTCGGTGCTGGAGGCTCCATTATTCTCTATGTGGAGTGTGGCTCTGCGGGTGGAGGTCGGTGCTGGAGGCTCCATTATTCTCCATGTGGAGTGGGCTCTGCGGGTGGAGGTAGGTGCTGGAGGCTCCATTATTCTCTATGTGGAGTGCGGCTCTGCGGTGGAGGTCGGTGCTGAGGCTCCATTATTCTCTATGTGGAGTGCGGCTCTGCGGTGGAGGTCGGTGCTGGAGGCTCCATTATTCTCTATGTGGAGTGCGGCTCTGCGCGGTGGAGGTCGGTGCTGGAGGCTCCATTATTCTCTATGTGGAGTGGGCTCTGCGGGTGGAGGTCAGGTGCTGGAGGCTCCATTATTCTCTATGTGGAGTGCGGCTCTGCGGGTGGAGGTAGGTGCTGGAGCTCCATTATTCTCTATGTGGAGTGCGGCTCTGCGGGTGGAGGTAGGTGCTGGAGGCTCCATTATTCTCTATGTGGAGTGCGGCTCTGCGGGTGGAGGTCGGTGCTGGAGGCTCCATTATTCTCTATGTGGAGTGCGGCTCTGCGGGTGGAGGTCGGTGCTGGAGGCTCCATTATTCTCTATGTGGAGTGTGGCTCTGCGGGTTGAGGTCGGTGCTGGAGGCTCCATTATTCTCTATGTGGAGTGTGACTCTGTGGGTGGAGGTCGGTGCTGGAGGCTCCATTATTCTCTATGTGGAGTGTGGCTCTGCGGGTGGAGGTAGGTGCTGGAGTCTCCATTATTCTCTATGTGGAGTGCGGCTCTGCGGGTGGAGGTCGGTGCTGGAGGCTCCATTGTTCTCTATGTGGAGTGCGGCTCTGCGGGTGGAGGTCGGTGCTGGAGGCTCCATTGTTCTCTATGTGGAGTGCGGCTCTGCTGGTGGAGGTAGGTGCTGGAGATTCCCCATTATTCTCTATGTGGAGTGCGGCTCTGCGGGTGGAGGTCGGTGCTGGAGGCTCCATTATTCTCTATGTGGAGTGCGGCTCTGCGGGTGGAGGTCGGTGCTGGAGGCTCCATTATTCTCTATGTGGAGTGCGGCTCTGCGGGTGGAGGTCGGTGCTGGAGGCTCCATTATTCTCTATGTGGAGTGCGGCTCTGCGGGTGGAGGTAGGTGCTGGAGATTCCCCATTACTGAGCGCAGGGACATTAACCCCTTCAGCACGGAGACTCTTTATAAGAATCATTACGTTTCTGTTGTGTTTCCTGTAATAGATACATACGACCCAACTATGGAAGACAGGAAGAGAGGAGACGGATTGTTCTCATAGTACAGGGCCCCTTTCTTGGCCCCACACAGTGTAATGCCCCCATTATGCCCCTGTAATCAGGGTTCTGCCCCACAACCAGCTGCCTCCTGCACTGCACCATGGCCTGTACCCAGGGCCGGCTCCAGGTTTTTATGGGCCCCGGGCGAAAGAGCCTCAGTGGGCCCCTTTATCACAGACCACGATTCATGATGCACAGATACGGCAGAGAAATATGGGTATAGTACTATGCCAAACACTTCTTTTCTTCCATTACATGAGTGATATCTATTGTAAATTGTACAATAGCCCAAAAACCGCCAAATCCTCACAGCGCACAGTACAGACTGGACAGTACAGTCCTCCATACAATATTATGGGCACCACAGTCTCCCCCTCATCACCCATATAATACCCCATGCAGGATGTCACCCCCCATATAATGCTCCATACAGAATACTGGACCCAAAATAATGCTCCATACAGAATACTGGACCCAAAATAATGCTCCATACAGGATACTGGTCTCCATATAATGCTCCATACAGAATACTGGTCCCCATATAATGCTCCATACAGGATACTGGTCCCCATATAATGCTCCATACAAAATATGGAGCTCTCCTCTGCGCTGTACTGCGTTCTGCACTGTTACGGCTCAGGAAAGGGCGCTGTGGAAAGACTCCCCATTATCATCATGACTGTCTCCCCATCATCATCATTGCCTCCTGATCATCATCATTGCCTCCCCATCATCATCATGGCCTCCCCATTATCATCAATGCCTGCCCATCATCATCATCTCCTCCCCATCATCATCTTCTCCCCATCATCAATGCCTGCCCATTATCATCAATGCCTGCCCATTATCATCATCTTCTCCCCATCATCATCAATGCCTCCCCATTATCAGCAATGCCTGCCCATCATCTCCTCCCCATCATCATCAATGCCTGCCCATCATCATCTTCTCCCCATCATCAATGCCTGCCCATTATAGTAACATAGTAACATAGTTATTAGGGTTGAAGGAAGACTTTAAGTCCATCTAGTTCAACCCATATCCTATCCTAACCTGCCCTAACATGTTGATCCAGAGGAAGGCAAAAAAAACCCCAAGTGGCAAACAGTAAGCTTCACATTGGGGAAAAAAATTCCTTCCCGACTCCACATACGGCAATCAGACTAGCTCCCTGGATCAACGCTGTATCTAGGAAACTAGTGAATATAGCCTGTAATATTATACTTTTCAAGAAAGGCATCCAGTCCCTCTTAAATTTTAGTAAGGAATCACTCATTACAACATTAGACGGCAGAGAGTTCCATAGTCTCACTGCTCTTACAGTAAAGAATCTGCATCTGTGATTATGGCTAAACCTTCTTTCCTCCAGACGTAGAGGATGCCCCCTCGTCCCCGTCACAGGTCTAAGAGTAAAAAGATCATTAGAAAGGTCTTTGTACTGTCCCCTCATATATTTGTACATTGTAATAAGATCACCCCTAAGCCTTCGTTTTTCCAAACTAAATAACCCCAAGTGTAATAACCTGTCTTGGTATTGCAGACCCCCCAGTTCTCTAATAACCTTGGTCGCTCTTCTCTGCACCCGCTCCAGTTCAGCTATGTCTTTCTTATACACCGGAGACCAGAACTGCACACAGTATTCTAAGTGTGGTCGCACCAGTGACTTGTATAGAGGTAAAATTATGTTCTCCTCATGAGCATCTATGCCTCGTCTAATGCATCCCATTATTTTATTTGCCTTGGCAGCAGCTGCCTGACATTGGCCACTAAATTTGAGTTTGTCGTCCACCCATACACCCAAGTCTTTTTCAGTGACAGTTTTGCCCAGTGTTTTACAATTAAGCACATAATTATACATCTTATTTGTTCTACCCAAGTGCATGACCTTACATTTATCCCCATTAAAGCTCATTTGCCATTTATCAGCCCAAGCTTCTAGTTTACATAAATCCTCCTGTAATATAAAATTATCCTCCTCTGTATTTATTACCCTGCAGAGTTTAGTGTCATCTGCAAATATTGAAATACTACTCTGTATGCCCCCTACAAGGTCATTAATAAATATGTTAAAGAGAAGCGGCCCCAATACTGACCCCTGTGGTACCCCACTGCTAACCGTGACCCAGTCCGAGTGTGCTCCATTAATAACCACCCTTTGTTTCCTATCCATGAGCCAGTTCTTAACCCACTTACACATATTTTCCCCTATCCCCATTGTTCTCATTTTATGTATCAACCTTTTGTGTGGCACTGTATCAAAAGCTTTTGAGAAGTCCATGAACACCACGTCCACTGCATTCCCTTGGTCCAGTCCTGAACTTACCCCTTCATAAAAGCTTATCAGATTAGTCTGACAAGAACGGTCCCTCGTAAACCCATGCTGATACTGTGTCATGAGGTTATTCAGCTTCAGATACTCCAAAATAGTATCCCTTAAAACCCTCCAGGATTTTACCCACAGTAGATGTTAAGCTCACTGGCCTATAATTTCCAGGTTCAGTTTTTGCCCCCTTTTTGAATATTGGCACCACATTTGCTATACGCCAGTCCTGTGGTACATCATCTTCTCCCCATCATCAATGCCTGCCCATTATCATCATCTTCTCCCCATCATCATCATCAATGCCTCCCCATTATCAGCAATGCCTGCCCATCATCACACACAGACAGCACACAAGCACTCTCTCACATACATACACACACACACACAGATACATACACACACAAAGCACCGCACTACATACACACAGAGACACACACACGTCTTACCTGACCGGCGTCCCTGCGCTCTGTGCCACAGCCGGCCGCTGAATGATGACGTCATTCAGCGGCGCTGCTGTGAGAGGAAGCGCCGGCGCCCCCTGGAGCCCGGAGCTGCGGCAGCGGAGGCACGGGAGAGGTAAGTATTGTGCCAGCTGCTGCCTTGGCCCTGAGCAAGTGGGGGGGGGGCCCAGTGGCGGCGCTGACACCGCTCTCCTCCGCTAACGGGCGCGGGGGTGCCAGACTGCGAGTGGGCCCCCCCGCCTGCTCAGGGCCCCGGCACTTGCCCGGGTGTGCCGGGTGCTGACGCCGGCCCTGCCTGTACCTCAGATTCTTCCCCGTTCCTTTGTTTGGCGCCAAATCTGTTCTGGCTTTGGGGCTATGGCCTTTATAATATCAGGAAACTGCGTCATCAAGGTCACCTGACCTGGTGCACCATCTAGACTCTTCCTTCCTGAAACTCTCCCTCTTCCCATTGATTCCGCAGGGCCCAGTCTGGACAGCAGGTGGCAGTCTTTGTACAAATGCTGCACAGCCCTGAGGATTCTTTCTTCTTATGACACCATTTTACTCCCCTTATGCAGCACATATGATGTCCCTCACACAGTATAATGTTTCCATAGTACTGGCATCTCTCACACAAAAGATATTTCCACACTACCGCCATACTCCCCCACACAGTATGATGTTCCCAAAGTACCTCCATCTTACTTGTATTCATTATCGTTATTATTATTATTATTTATTTCTATACCGCCATTAATTCCATGGTGCTGTACATGAGAAGGGGTTACATACAAAGTTATAGATTACAGTAAACAAATTTACAATGACAGACTGGTACAGAGGGGAGAGGACCCTGCCCTTGTGGACTTACATTATTATTATTATTATTATTATTATACATTTATATAGCGCCATTTATTCCATGGCACTTTACATATGAAAAGGGAAAAATATAGACAAGTACAATAAATATGTGCTAGACAAGGGACACACAAGTACAGAAGGAGAGAGGACCCTGCCTGCGAGGGCTCACAGTCTGCAGGGATGGGTGAGGATACACTAGGAAAGGGTACAGCTGGTCGTGCGATGGTTCAGTAGACTGAGGATCATTGCAGGTTGGAGGCTTGTCGGAACAGGTGGGTCTTCAGGTTTTTCTTGAAGGTCTCCATTGTTGGTGAAAGTCTGATGTTTTGCGGCAGGGAGTTCCAGAGTATGGGGGAAGCCCGGGAGAAGTCTTGTATGCGGTTGTGGGAAGAAGAGATGAGGGGGGAGTCGAGAAGGAGATCTTGAGAGGATCGAAGATTGCGTGTAGGTAGGTAGCGGGAGACCATGTCACAGATGTATGGAGGAGAAAGGTTGTGGATGGCTTTGTATGTCATGGTTAAGGTTTTGAACTGGAGCCTCTGGGCAATAGGAAGCCAGTGAAGGGCCTGGCATAGGGGGGATGCTGGGGAATAGCAGGGAGACAGGTGGATTAGTCGTGCAGCAGAGTGTAGGATGGACTGGAGTGGTGCTAGAGGGGAGGCCAGACAGTAGGAGGTTGCAGTAGTCGAGGCGGGAGATGATAAGGGCGTGCACTAGTGTTTTTGTGGTTTCATGGTTGAGGAATGAGCGGATCCAGGAAATATTTTTGAGTTTGAGGCGGCAGGAGGTGGCGAGGGCTTGGATATGTGGTTTGAAAGAGAGGGCAGAGTCGATGATCACCCCAAGGCACCGAGCATGTGGGACTGGGGAAAGCGAGCAGCCATTAACATTGATGGATAGGTCTGGTGGAGGGGTAGAATGAGATGGGGGAAAGATGATGAATTCTGTTTTGTCCATGTTCAGTTTGAGAAAGCGAGCAGAAAAGAAGGCTGAGATAGCAGACAGACACTGTGGGATTTTGGTCAGTAAGGAGGTGAGGTCAGGTCCAGATAGTTAGATCTGCGTGTCATCGGCGTAGAGGTGATACTGCAAGCCGTGGGATTCTATGAGCTGTCCCAGGCCGAAGGTGTAGATGGAGAAGAGTAGGGGTCCTAGGACTGAGCCTTGTGGAACACCGACAGACAGGGGGCGAGGTGAGGAGGTGGTGTGTGAGAGGGAGACACTAAATGTTCGGTCTGTTAGGTATGATGAGATCCAGGATAGGGCCAAGTCTGTGATGCCAAGAGATGAGAGAATCTGTAGCAGGAGGGAATGGTCCACGGTGTCAAAGGCAGAAGACAGGTCCAGGAGAAAGAGGACAGAGTAGTGTCGCTTGCTCTTGGCGGTTAGCAGGTCGTTAGTGACTTTAGTTAGGGCAGTTTCAGTTGAGTGATGCGGTCGAAAGCCTGATTGTAACCGGTCAAAGAGGGAACAGGAGGAAAGGTGGGAGGACAGTTCAAGATATACATGCTGTTCCAGTAGTTTTGAGGCGTAGGGGAGAAGAGATATCGGGCGATAGCTAGACGCAGAGGATGGGTTGAGGGAGGGCTTTTTGAGGATCGGTGTGATTGAAGCATGTTTGAAGGATGAAGGAAAGACACCATTTGTAAGTGAAAGGTTGAAGAGGTGTGTGAGAGTAGGGATGAAGACTGTGGCAAAGTTAGGGATGAGGTGGGACGGGATTGGGTCAAGCGTGCAAGTGGTGAGGTGTGATCTTGACAGGAGAGTGGAGAGCTGATCTTCTGTCATGGTGGTGAAGCTGGTTTTGGAAGAACAGGGCTGAGTGGCTAAGAGGGGCATTGGGGGCTGTGGGCCAAAGCCTTCTCTGATAGTATCAATCTTTTTCTTAAAGAAGGAGGTAAAGTCTTCGGCAGAAATGAGAGGAGAGGGAGGAGGTGCTGTGGGATGGAGTAGAGAATTGAAAGTGTTGAAGAGCGTTTAGGGTTGTGAGACACGGAGGATATAAGAGATGCGAAGTAAGTTTGTTTTGCGGCAGAGAGCGTGGACTTGAAGCTGGCAAGGGACTGCTTGTATGCGTTGAAGTGCTCGGTAGAATGGGTTCTCTTCCATCTCCGCTCGGTAACCCTGGAAGCCCGTCTCAGTTCTTTGGTCAGGCCGGTCAGCCAGGGCTGCCTGTTGATTGTACGAGTTTTGCTCTGCGTGAGGGGGGCGGCCGAATCAAGTGTGGTTTTTATTGTGGTGTTATAAAATGTGGCAGCAGCATCTGTGTCATTAAGTGAGGCTATGTCTGTGAGAGGGAGGAGGGACTCAGAGAGCGATTGTAAATTGAGGTGTTTGAGATTTCTGCGAGGGTGGGTGAGTTTGTGGAGTGGGGGATTCGTACTAACAGAGGAGAGGGAAGAGAATGTCAGTAGGTTGTGGTCAGACAGGGGGAGTGGGGAGTTAGTGAGATTAGTGAGGGAACAGAGACGGGTGAAGATAAGGTCCAGCGTGTGACCGCCTTTGTGAGTGGCCGCAGAGGACCATTGAGTGAGGCCGAGGGAAGCTGTGAGCGAAAGAAGTTTAGAGGTAGCCGGGGTGGAAGTGTCAATGGGGATTTTGAAATCGCCCATGATAATGGGGAAGAGACAGAAGGACGGGGGTGCAGCAGCTGGGGTGGTGGTGAGGCAGCAGCTGGGGTGGTAGTGAGACAGCAGCTCTGGTGGTGATGAGGGGGCAGCTCTGGTGGTGGTGAGGCGGCAGCTGGGGTGGTAGTGAGGCAGCAGCTCTGGTGGTGGTGAGGGGGGAGCTCTGGTGGTGGTGAGGCGGCAGCTCTGGTGGTGATGAGGAGTCAGCTCTGGTGGTGGTGAGGCGGCAGCTCTGGTGGTGGTGAGGCGGCAGCTCGGGTGGTGGTGAGGCGGCAGAATGATTATTGCAGGCTGTAAGCTTTCCTGAAGAGATGGATTTTCAGGTTCCGAGGGTGGTGGATAATCGGACATGTTGAGGCGTGGAATTCCAGAGGTTGGGGGATATTCGGGAGAAATCTTGGAGGCGGTTGTGTGAGGAACGAATAAGTGTGATGTGATAAGTGTGATATTCATGTTATCAGGCTAAAATTACCAGAGTATGTGAACTTTTGATCAGGGTTATTTAGATGTTTTGGGTTGTCATTATGATTTAAAAAGAGAAAACACAGTAGTTTGGCAATAAATGGCTTCACCCAACCACTAACCATAAGTGGAGAAAAAGTTTTGGTGTTACCATTCATATTCTCTGAAAAAAGGCCAAAAAAGCAAAAATTCCTCCATGGCATGTAAGCTTTTCAGCACAACTGTAATCTTCTCACAGTACCGCCACCCCCACACACAATGTAATGTTCTCACAATACTACCATCACACCACACACAGTAATGTTCTCACAATAGCAGCTTCCCACACACACAGAATAATGTTTCCACAGGACTGGCATCCCCCTCACACATAGTATTATGTAGCCACAGTATTGCCATCCCCCCACTTTCTAGTGTTCCCACAGTACTGCCCCCTACATGCACAAATTGGTAACATCCACCTCACTAACTACCTCTGACCACCGACAATAATTTAATAAATATTCAGCCTCATTCTTGGTGCAGATACTAATGAACTCAGGACCTATGAGATATTTGCCATGCGATAGTTGGATAGGCAGGGGCGTAGCATGCATAACGGTAGCCCACTCGGTCAGTATGATGTCTATGAATTGACAGGGGTCGATGTGGTTTGACACTGGTCAGTCTCTCCTTCCCATCATCACAATTTCAGCGATATCCACACTCATATGATGGTGATACTATTGAATAGAATAGTTAATCAGGAAGTCGAAAGCTCCCTCCCTGAGACTCCGTGCACTGCAGGCACAGTTACATTACTACATCACACCTGTAGTATGGAGTGTTATGTTTCGGTAGCTGAGGAGTGCAGGTAAAAAAGGCAATACACCAGAGCAGTTGGAATCTATGAGATTGCAGTACCCTGACTAACCACCACAACTAGAGGCAGCCGTGGAGCGTTCCTACGTTGGTCCTAGACGCCTCGTCACAGCCTGAGAAACTAACTACACCTAAAGATAGAAAGAGGAAAGCTATCTGCCCCGGAGCAGATCCCCAAAGAACATAGAAAGCCCCCAAACATGTAATGGCGGTTAGACAAGAAGAAATACTGACACAGACAGAAAATAGTATGAGCAAACGTTGGGGCCCAAACTACCTAAATAGAAAAGGATAGGAAGGGCACTTACTGCAATCCCAAAAAACCCCGAAAAGCACCAACTCTACTAATTTCAAAATCACCTGAGATCACACGACCTCTACCACCTAAATTAGTTCTGTGGTGTAACAAAATCAAAACAGCAGCTACTGAAAAAACTGGAAAAAGCAAAAGTACAAACATCAGTGGCTGAACTAAACTGAGAGGGCAAAAGCCCCCGTAGGGGACCCTGAAGGCCCCCACAGAAGTGCAGGACAAAAATGCAAAAATAAAGCACAAAAACAAAAAGAAGAAAATGACTTATCTGTTAGCAGGAGATGCAGACACGACACAGCAGGCTACAAAGGAAACAGGACTCACGGATTGAGACCAGAACAATTGATCACTGGCAACCCTGATGGGAAGGCGACTCCCTTATATAAGACCAGTCAGTAACACCTGATTCCCACTCCTCACAATCTTCACTGGACAGTCCAGTACCGCTTGTAACCACCAGAGGGAGCCTCTGCTCAGAACTCATTTCAAGTCCATTCACAACAGTACCCCCCCCTTGAGGAGGGGTCACCGAACCCTCACTTGAGCAACCAGGTCGGTCAGGATGAGTTCTATGATACGCACGGATGAGTCTCCTAGCATGGATGTCCGAAGCAAACACCCAAGAATTGTCTTCCTGACCATAACCTCTCCACTTAACCAAATACTGGAGTTTCCGTCTAGAAAAACGAGAATTCAATATTTTCTCAACCACAAACTCCATATTGCCCTCAACCAGAACAGGGTCAGAAGGCAAATCAGTATGAACCACTGGCTCAACAAACCTCTTCAACAAGGACTTGTGGAACACGTTATGGATCTTAAATGTCCCTGGAAGAAGCAAACGAAAAGAAACAGGATTAAGAATCTCCATGATCTTATAAGGTCCAATGAACCTAGGCTTAAATTTAGGAGATGCCACTTTCATAGAAATATTTTTGAGGACAACCAGACCAAGTCCCCCACTTTAAACCGAGGACCATCAGTCCTATGCCGGTTAGCAAACCGCTGGGCCTTCTCCTGAGAGAGGGACAACCTCTCCACTACCTGGTCCCAAATCTGTTGCATACGCTCCACAACAGAGTCAACACCTGGACAGACAGAAGCCTCCGTCTGTCCTGAAGAAAATCGAGGGTGAAACCCAGAATTACAGAAAAACGGAGACATCAAAGTGGCAGAGCTAGCCCTATTATTAAGAGCAAACTCAGCCAAAGGCAAAAAAGAGACCCAGTCATCCTGATCAGCAGACACAAAGCATCTTAGATAAGTCTCCAATGTCTGGTTTGTTCTCTCAGTTTGACCATTGGTCTGAGGATGAAACGCCGAGGAGAAAGACAATTGAACACCAAGTTTAGAACAAAAGGTCCTCCAAAATCTGGAAACAAACTGGACTCCTCTGTCAGACACAATGTTCTCAGGAATGCCGTGTAAACGAACCACGTGCTGAAGGAACAAAGGCACCAATTCAGAGGAGGAAGGCAACTTAGGTAATGGCACAAGATGTATCATCTTGGAAAACCTATCACAAATCACCCAGATAATGGTCATTCTCTGAGAAACAGGGAGGTCGGAAATGAAATCCATAGAGATATGGGTCCATGGTCTCTTGGGCACAGGCAATGGCATCAACAAACCACTAGAGCGAGAGCAAGGCTTGGAGCGAGAGCAAGTCCCGCAGGACTGCACAAATTCCCTGACATCACGAGACAAGGTAGGCCACCAAAAGGACCGACTAACCAAGTCTTAGTGTAAGGTTCTGTGTACATGTTCCTGAAACTCAGTTTGTTCGTCAGCCATTTTACTTTCTGTCTTGCTGCAGCTATCTTGCCCTCAGTCAAAATGGAGTTTCCAGCTTGCATGTTCCCGCCCTGATTCTCTCCTTTTGCTTCTTAAGCAGCCACAGCTGAGCCATCAGTGCTTCAGAATCTAGCCTGCAGTGAACCTGTGACCTGACTCCTAAAGCCTTGGACCTTGTACTCCAGCTATTCCTACTGAGGAACTCTGAAGCACTTGTGGACTCTGAACCCTGCTCTTTGAAAGACCCACGTTTGCATGGACTTACGGTAACAGAGAAGAAGATCCTGAACCTGTTGTGGAGAGTGATTGCTGAGCTTAGATTACTCTGGCCTGCTGTGTCTCCTGCTTCTGTGTCTGCAAACTGTGTGACTATTTTTGCCAACTTGTATGAAGTAATACAAGACTTTCTATATCAAACCTGTGTCTCATGTATTTTCATCGCACCCAAGCACAAGACGCTATATGAACTGTACTACATACATTACACTCTGGTACCAAAAATTCCGGGATGCCCAGCCAACGCGGAACAATGAATCTCAGACATCACACTCTTTTTCCACTGGTCCGGGACAAACAATTTTCCAACAGGGCAGCGCTCGGGCCTATCCTCCTGACACCCCTCCAGAGCAAGTCTCAAATTGGGTGAGATGGCGGAAAGAACTACTCCCTCTTTCAAAATAACAGAAGGATCAGATAACTCAGGAGAGTCCGCAAGGAAACTCCTCGAGAGGGCATCCGCCTTAACATTCTTAGTGCCAGGAAGAAAGGAAACCACAAAATTAAAACGTGTGAAAAACAAGGCCCACCTGGCCTGTCTAGGATTGAGTCGCTTGGCAGATTCCAGATAAACCAGATTCTTATGGTCCGTAAGGACCACCACCTGATGTTTGGCTCCCTCCAGCCAATGTCTCCACTCTTCAAAAGCCCACTTCATGGCCAGTAACTCCCGATTACCCACGTCATAATTACGTTCAGTAGGAGAAAATTTTCGAGAGAAAAAGGCACAAGGGTTACTTTTAGAGGTCTCTGGATGTTTTTGGGACAAAACGGCACCTGCCCCAATTTCAGAGGCATCAACCTCCACCTGAAATGGCAGAGAAACATCAGGCTGCCGTAGAACAGGAGCAGAAGTGAATCTCTGCTTAAGTTCCTGAAATGCAGAGACTGCCTCAGGAGGCTAATTCACCACATCAGAACCCTTTTTGGTCAAATCAGTTAATGGTTTAACAATAACCGAGAAATTACCAATAAATTTACGATAAAAATTGGCAAAACCCAAAAATCTTTGAAGAGCCTTTAATGAAGTAGCTTGGACCCAATCACAGATGGCCTGAACCTTGACCAGGTCCATTTCAATAACAGATGGGGACAAAATGAATCCCAGAAATGAGATCCTCTGTACGCCAAAAAGACACTTTGATCCCTTCACATACAGAGCATTCTCTCTCAAAATCTGGAATACAGTTCGAACATGTTTCACATGAGAGTCCCAGTCATTGGAAAAAATCAAGATATCATCCAAATAAACAATCAGAAATTTATCCACAAAATCCCTGAAAATGTCATTCATGAAGGACTGGAAGACAGAAGGAGCATTAGTGAGCCCAAAGGGCATCACAAGGTACTCAAAATGCCCCTCAGGGGTATTGAATGCCGTCTTCCATTCATCCCCGTGCTTAATGCGAATAAGGTTATATGCCCCCCTGAGGTCAAGCTTGGTAAACCAAGTAGCGTTTTTCACCCTGGAAAACAGGTCAGAAATCAAAGGTAACGGGTATTGATATTTTACAGTAATATTGTTCAAAAGACGATAATCAATACACGGCCTTAATGAACCATCCTTTTTGGCCACAAAGAAAAAACCGGCACCTAAGGGTGAAGAGGATGGTCTGATATGACCCTTCTCCAATGATTCCTTGATATAAGACCGCATAGCGTCATGTTCAGGTACAGACAAGTTAAAAAGGCGACCTTTAGGGAATTTACTACCAGGCACTAATTCAAAAGCGCAGTCATAGCTCCTATGGGGAGGCAAGGATGCAGATTTACTTTCGCTAAACACATCAGAAAAATCAAACAAAAAGTCAGGAACATCCTGAGCCTGGGGAGAGGCAGAAAAAACAGGAGTGTTGGTATTAACACATTGGCAGCCCCAACTGGTTACAGACACAGATTTCCAATCCAAAACAGGATTATGAGACTGCAACCAAGGGAAGCCCAGTACGATGATAATATGCAGATTATACAGAACCAAAAATTTACAGCACTCCTGATGATCAGGCTCAACCCTCATTATCACCTGAGTAGAGAACTGAGGTTTATTCTCAGCCAAAGGGGTAGAATCGATCCCCAGTAGGGGAATAGACTTCTGTAGGGGTATCAAGGGAAACCCACAACGTTTAGCAAAATCATAATCCATCAGGTTAATAGCTGCTCCAGAATCAACGAAAACCTGAGCAGAAAATGAGGACAGAGAGCATATCAGTGACACTACCCAAGACAACTGAGCGTGCAAAACGTCTTCCCCGCTTAGGGCAGACTGAAATAGCATGAGATGCATCACCACAGTAGAAACATAACCCATTGCGCTTTCGAAACTTATGATGCTGTGCCCCAGACACCACTCTATCACACTGCATGGGTTCAGAAGCAGGTTCACAAGGCAACACTATTCCACGCATACTTCTCCGCTCACGCAAACGTCTGTCAATTTGAATCGTTAATGACATAGAATCATTGAGACCAGAGGGGACAGAGAATCCCACCATAACATCCTTTACATTATCTGACAGACCCTTCCAAAAAAGGGCCGCCAAAGCGTCGTCATTCCACTTGGTCAGGACTGCCCACCTACGGAATCTCTGACAGTATAACTCTGCGTCATCAAGCCCCTGATTTAATGCCAACAAGGCTTTTTCAGCTTGATCAGTGACATTAGGCTCATCGTACAATAACCCCAAAGCCTGAAAAAATGCATCAACATCACTCAAAACAGGATCCCCCGGTGTCAGGGAAAAAGCCCAATCCTGAGGATCGCCGCGCAGGAGAGAGATGACAATTTGAACCTGCTGCGCTGCGTTCCCTGAGGACTTAGATTTTAAGGCAAGAAACAATTTACAATTATTTTTGAAATTCTGAAACTTAGCTCGATCCCCTAAAAACAAATCTGGCATGGGAATCCTAGGTTCCACAACAGGCAACCCAGCAAGATAGGCAGCAATACTCCGAACCTCAGTGGCAAGCTGATCCACACGGCCAGACAACTGTGCAAACTCCATTGAGGAAAAAAAAAATCCTCCGCAGCACCCAGAGATACAGAGGGAAAAAAAAATGCAACAAACAGAAAAATATCTCTGACAACTCTGACAACCTTTTTTCTTTCACAATATTTTTTCCCTTCTGTGAGTACCATAATATTTTCAATTTTTAGGCCGGTGATACTGTTATGTTTCGGTAGCTGAGGAGTGCAGGTAAAAAAGGCAATACACCAGAGCAGTTGGAATCTATGAGATTGCAGTACCCTGACTAACCACCACAACTAGAGGCAGCTGTGGAGCGTTCCTACGTTGGTCCTAGACGCCTCGTCACAGCCTGAGAAACTAACTACACCTAAAGATAGAAAGAGGAAAGCTATCTGCCCCGGAGCAGATCCCCAAAGAACATAGAAAGCCCCCAAACATGTAATGGCGGTTAGACAAGAAGAAATACTGACACAGACAGAAAATAGTATGAGCAAACGTTGGGGCCCAAACTACCTAAATAGAAAAGGATAGGAAGGGCACTTACTGCAATCCCAAAAAACCCTGCAAAGCACCAACTCTACTAATTTCAAAATCACCTGAGATCACACGACCTCTACCACCTAAATTAGTTCTGTGGTGTAACAAAATCAAAACAGCAGCCACTGAAAAAACTGGAAAAAGCAAAAGTACAAACATCAGTGGCTGAACTAAACTGAGAGGGCAAAAGCCCCCGGAGGGGACCCTGAAGGCCCCCACAGAAGTGCAGGACAAAAATGCAAAAATAAAGCACAAAAACAAAAAGAAGAAAATGACTTATCTGTTAGCAGGAGATGCAGACACGACACAGCAGGCTACAAAGGAAACAGGACTCACGGATTGAGACCAGAACAATTGATCACCGGCAACCCTGATGGGAAGGCGACTCCCTTATATAAGACCAGTCAGTAACACCTGATTCCCACTCCTCACAATCTTCACTGGACAGTCCAGTACCGCTTGTAACCACCAGAGGGAGCCTCTGCTCAGAACTGATTTCAAGTCCATTCACAACAATGGAGCCTCAGTACTCACAGTGATATTCACCTTGGGAACAGGGTTGGGTGAGTAGTGTGTGTTGTGTGTGTGTGTGTTTTTTTTAAATATCAGGAATTGTGGGTGCATCATAGTAAGAGAGGAGCTGTTTTGCCTCTCATACTGAGTGTATAGCTGGTAGGGGCCATTATACTGAATAAGGGGTTGTAGTGGACTGTAAATGCCTCCATACTGAGTGGTGGTCTTTATTTCATGAAGCAGGTTGTGGTGGCCATAATACAGAGTGAGGTCCTGGGGGGCTGTCATACTGTGCGGGGTCTGTAAAGGCCATCATACTGTGTTGGGTCTGTGGGGCTATCATACTGTGTGGGAGACCTCATTCTGAACTACATGGGCACACAGGAGAACAAATTCCTTGTGATGAGTCAGATAGACCAAAGTTCTGTATTTCTCACTTTCTATATGATTGCAGTCCTGAATTGATATGGTGTCGTCTGCCAGGAGGGAGACATCAGATAGTACGTTCTGAAGGAAAGCAAAGATATACAGTAATAGCATTGGGAATCTGGATTCCAGGCAGAGAGCATAGCGGAGACAAAGAGCAGGGAGAGGTTCTTAGCTCAGGTTTGCTGGACTACGGTGGGTTGTAACAAAAGTTATGTCTGCCACATGTAACCGGAAAGTTCCTGACTTTGCATAATTGAGAAAAAGCATTCATAAAGTATTGTGCCTGCTATCTGTTGTATATACTTCTCATCAAGTTTTTGTTACGTTAAGGAAAGTTTTTATTTTTGGACTTTGGTCTCCCTCATTCATCTCCATAACATCTGATCTGGGCCTGCCAAATACAACGGCAGCACGCGGTCTGCAGAGTTGGGAGATATGACTATGCCAAATATATATATATATTTTTTTTTTAAGTTGGTGGGTCCAATTCTAGCTATTGCTGTGGGATCTGTGATTTCTATCTACACCACTGTGTATAGGATGATAGCGTATATTAAAGTAGTTATGAACGTGACTTAACTAACATTTTGCAGTGACTCTGCTTTCCATATAGTGATGGATATTTCTTGTTGCTAAAACTGTGATTTTTTTTCTTTCATTTTAAACCTTTTTTAAACCCCTCTGATCAGTGCAATCATACTACATACAAGCCTCTGATGGCTCCGGTAATGCACTGTACTACTGTAGTGCCGTGTATCTGTAAGGAGGGCTAGGGTATTAACCCTTTAAGTTTTCATCCCCTTAATTGTGTGAATGTGAGGACGTCCATGTTCCTGGGCCCTAAGCATAGGGTAGAAGGAAGAGGGGACCAGCAACCCGTGAAGCAGCCAGTGAAGGATTCACCATGGTAACGTGAGCTCAAAGAGAGTGGGTTTATGTATCAGTAGTCCAGTGGAGGAACAACTGTAGGAACGCTCAGAAGAAGAGGTCGTGCTGAAGCGTAGCAGCGAGTGGGTCATCAGAAGTATCCGAGCAGGATAACCAGTGAGGGGTGGATGGCTTAGTAGATGTGTATTTCTTATGCTGGATTGAAATGTCTCCAGGGGAAGCAATTGGAGTTCCGTTTTAACCGGACTCCTCATCCCGTCAATACTTATTGGTCCATTCTGGTGTGGCAGCGGAAGAAGCGGCCTTGTGAAGAATGTGTTGCTGGTATTGTGTAAGATATGCTTATGGTGTCTTGGATGTGCTGTGCCCAGAGGAAAATAAAGCAGAACTGTTTGACGTGATTCTGGATTCTGACTCTAATTGCTCTGTATGCTCCCTCACGGGAGGAGAACACCTTCACGCCGTAGACATGACAGAGGTGAAATATCACAAAGCTTCCAGTACAACCGGCCCCGCGGCCGACCCGTTACAAGTGGCGTAGTCGGCAGGATCTCACTGCCTTATCTGGCAATGACACCGTAACAACGATGAAGTATATAGGAGCCGCGACGTTGGAAGCTATTACCCTGTTTCCGGAGATGGAGGAATGCTCCGAAAAGTTCCAAGAGATGGAGGTGACTGACAGTACAGATGTGACTAAAGTACCGGACTCGACAAAAAAAGAGGTGGAGGAGGATGCTACAGTTCCCAAGATTGCATCTGACAAGATGGAGAAGTCTGGCGCCAAAAAGAACTGTCCTTATCATCGACCTGCACTTCGTGGGCGTGACGGCATCTCAGCGGCCCCAAAGTAGAACTGTCAACCAAGACTGGACCGCCCCTGCGAGGAGGAGAATGTTGAGATGGACATTCGCGGTTCCCCATCTGATGCTGGAAAAGGGGGGAGAGGCCGATGAGAGCTCCACCCTGGGGCGGTGCTGTCCCTGAAGATGGCCCTGGGTGTCCCAAAACGTTATCATTGACAGCTAAGGCAGCCAGCATGATGTCACGAGGACACGGGCAGGGCGTAGGCCGATTAGAATGGCGGTGGCTCCAGGAGCGGGTGCGGCCCACTCTCCTCATGGACGAAATGCCGGGCGAAGAGGTTGGGGACCATGCACCCGCAAGTCCGAAGCACGGTGCCCCTCACCTTTCCCTTGCCTACCCCGAGTCTCCCGGCCCAATCAGAGCCCCTCTGGGAAGCACCTCCCCTGCTGTTCAGAGCTAGGATAGAGTGGAGCAGCTAGTCGCAGGAGAGGAGCGTTCTGCGTCTCCCAGGCCGGAGGACGAAGGTACGAGCCCCCGTCCACCCTTTTTCCAGCCAGCTCCCGTAATCCGGCTCCGACGCACCTGAAACCTGGAGCCGTCCCAGTCTCCCCGTCCCCGCCGCCGGAGGTTTGAAGGAGAAGGGGAGCGGCCTGGGGAAGCAGAGCCGTAGTTGCGCCGCTAGACCTGTGGCCCTCATTTGTTGACAGGGCCTATGAGCGGAGTGCCGCGCGCCCCTGCGGCGGCCTAAGTGAGTTAGCTTGTTGCAACAGAGAAAGACTGGAGGGACTGTTTCGCGTCCCCCCGCTGTGGGGATCCATAGCTCATAGACGGTTCCAAGCAGAGTCCCGGTTCTTTGTGTTCTTTATTTGTTACGTTATATCCCTGCTGCCCTTAAATGGAAGGGGATTGCTGGACAATTCCCCTTCATCCGTTGTTCTTTATTAACCCCTTCCCGACCCATGACGCCTACGTAGGCGTCATGAAAACCGGTGGCATCCCGACCCATGACGCCTACGTAGGCGTCATGCTGTAAATCATGTTCCTGCGAGTCGGGTGACCGGGGTCACTGAAAGGTCACCCGACCCACAGGCACAAGACCCTTTGTGCATCACCACAGTGGGGGTGGCTACGATCGCTCTGATTGGCGTCGGTCCGGGATTTTTCATGGGCGCCGCCATCTTGCGCAGTGCGCCCTCCAGTGTAAAAAAAAATATATTTTGATCACTGTGATACTCTCACAGTGATCAAAATAAAAAAAAAGTAAAAAAACGCCCCATTTATCACCCCCATAGGTAGGGACAAATAATAAAATAAAGACATTTTTTTTTTCCTGTGCACACGTTGCGGATTTTGCTGCGGATCCGCAGCGGATTTGGCGCTGCGGATCCGCAGAAGATCCGGAAACCATGCACAGTACAATGTAAATAAATGGTAAAAAAAAAAAAACGCTGTGCACATGCTGCGGATTTTTCCGCGCAGATTTGGTGCAGTTTTCCATTATAGGTGTAAAACCGCAGGGCAAATCCGCACAAAAACTGCAGCAAAACCGCAGTAAATCCGCAACGTGTGCACAGGCCCTTAATCCGCTCTAAATCCGCAGGTAAAACGCAGGTAGTTTTACCTGCGGATTTAGCAAAATCCGCACAGAAAAATCGGCAAGTGAATCCGCAATGTGTGCACGGGGCCTTAGGGTTACTGTTAGGCTGGGTTCATATTGCGTTATGGCAGTCCGTTAACGCTGCCCTTCACCCCCATTGTCGGGCGCATCGCGACGCATGCCGTAAAGCGACGGACGGAGCCTCGGGCGCGGGCTGCAGCGTCTGGGCTCCGTCACCGCTAGCACAGATGAATCATCTGCTGATTTATCTGCGCTAGCGGGTATAGCATAACTCGATCGCGTTATGCTATACTGTTACCAGCCCGTCAACGCTATGTGTTGAACGGGCTGGTAAAATGCAATATGAACCTAGCCTTAGGGTTAGAGTTAGAACTAAGGTTAGGGTTAGCCTTAGGGTTAGAATTAGGGTTAGAATTTGGGTTAGGGTTAGAATTAGGGTTAGGGTTGGAATTAGGGTTAGGGTTGGAATTAGGGTTAGGGTTGGAATTAGGGTTGGGATTAGGGTTAGGTTTGTGGTTAGGGTTAGAGTTAGGATAAGTGTTAGGGGTGTTTTGGGGTTAGGGTTGGGATTAGGGTTAGGCTTGTGGTTAGTGTTATAGTTAGAGTTGGAATTAGGGTTAGGGGTGTATTGGGGTTAGGGTTATGGTTAGGGTTTGGTTTAGGAGTGTGTAGGGGTTAGGGTTGGGGTTAGGGGTGTGGGGTGTGTTGGGGTTAGGGTTGGAGTTAGAACTGAGGGATTTCCACTATTTAGGCACATCAGGGGGTCTCCATGCGTGACATGGCGCCACCATTGATTGCTGCAAATTTTGCGTTCAAAAAGTCAAACAGTGCTCCCTTTATTCTGAGCCCCGACGTGTGCCCAAACAGTGGTTTACCCCCACATATGGGGTATCAGAATACTCAGGAAAAATTGCACAACTTTGAGGGTCTAATTTCTCCTTTTACTCTTGGGAAAAATAAATTGGGGACTAAAAAAAATTATTTTTGGAAAAAAAATTATTTTTTATTTTCACGGCTTTGCGTTATAAACTTCTGTGATGAACTTGGAGATTCAAAGTGCTCACCACACATCTAGAGGAATTCCTTGGGGGATCTAGTTTCCAAAATGGGGTCACTTGGGGGGTTTCTACTGTTTAGGCACATCATGGGCTCTGCAAACGTAACATGACGCCCCATCAAGTCGGCATTTCAAAATGTCACTACTTCCCTTCCGAGCCCGACGTGTGCCCATACATGTAGGATATCAGCGTACTCAAGACAAATTGGACAACAACTTTTGGTGTCTAATTTCTCCTGTTACCCTTGGAAAAATAAAAAAATTGGGGACTAAAAGATCATATTTGTGTAAAAAATGATTTTTTTTATTTTCATGCCCGGGCGTTATAAACTTCTGTGTAGCCCTTGGGAGTTCAAAGTGCTCACCACACATCTAGATAAGTTCCTTGCGGGGTCTAGTTTCCAAAATGGGGCCACTTGTGGGAGTTTCTACTGTTTAGGCACATCAGGAGCTCTGCAAACGTAACATGACGCCCGCAGACCATTCCATCAAAGTCGGCATTTCAAAACATCACTACTTCCCTTCCGAGCCCCGACGTGTGCCCATACAGTAGTTTTCTCCCACATATGGGATATCAGTGTACTCAGGACAAATTGGACAACAACTTTTGGGGTCTAATTTCTCCTGTTACCCTTAGGAAAATAAAAAATTGGGGACTAAAAGATCATGTTTGTGGAAAAAATATGATTTTTTTTTATTTTCATGCCTGGGCGTTATAAACTTCTGTGTAGCCATTGGGGGTTCAAAGTACTCACCACACATCTAGATAAGTTCCTTGCGGGGTCTAGTTTCCAAAATGGGGTCACTTGTGGGGAGTTTCTACTGTTTAGGCACATCAGGGCTCTGCAAACGTAACATGACGCTCGCAGACCATTCCATCAAGTCGGCATTTCAAAGCGTCACTACTTCCTGTTATGTTACGGTAGCTGAGGAGTGCAGGTAAAAAAGGAAATACACCAGAGCAGTTGGAATCTATGAGATTACAGTACCCTGACTAACCACCGCAACTAGAGGCAGCCGTGGAGCGTTCCTACGTTGGTCCTAGACGCCTCGTCACAGCCTGAGAAACTAACTACACCTAAAGATAGAAATAGGAAAGCTATCTGCCCCGGAGCAGAACCCAAAGATAATAGAAAGCCCCCAAACATGTAATGGCGGTTAGACAAGAGGAAATACAGACACAGAAAGAAAATAGTATGAGCAAACGCTGGGGCCCAAACTATCTAAATAGAAAAGGATAGGAAGGGTACTTACTGCAATCTCAGAAAACCCTGAAAAAACACCAACTCTACTAATTTCAAAATCACCTGAGATCACACGACCTCTACCACCTAAATTAGTTCTCTGGTGTAACAAAAACAAAACAGCAGCCACTGAAAAAAAACTGGAAAAAGCAAAAGTACAAAACACAGTGGCTGGACTAAACTGAGAGGGCAAAAGCCCCTGGAGGGGACCCTGAAGGCCCCCACAGAAGTGCAGGACAAAATGCAAAAATATAGCAAAAACACAAAATAAGAAATTGTCTTATCTGATAGCAGGAGATGCAGACACGACACAGCAGGCTACAAGGGAAACTGGAAAGAAGGATTCAGACCAGAACAATTGATCACCGGCAACCCTGATGGGAAAATGACTCCCTTATATAAGACCAATCAGTAACACCTGATTCCCAGTCCTCACAATCCTCACTAGTACCGCTTGTAACCACCAGAGGGAGCCTCTGCTCAGAACTCATCTCAAACCCATTCACAACAGTACCCCCCCCTTGAGGAGGGGTCACCGAACCCTCATTTGAGCAACCAGGTCGGTCAGGATGAGTTCTATGATACGCACGGATAAGTCTCCTAGCATGGATGTCCGAAGCAAACACCCAAGAATTGTCTTCCTGACCATAACCTCTCCATTTAACCAAATACTGGAGTCTTCGTCTAGAAAAACGAGAATCCAATATTTTCTCAACCACATACTCCAGATTGCCCTCAACCAAAACAGGGTCAGGAGGCACAGCAGCAGGAACCACTGGCTCAACAAACCTCTTCAACAAGGACTTGTGGAACACGTTATGGATCTTAAATGTCCCTGGAAGAAGCAAACGAAAAGAAACAGGATTAATAATCTCCATGATCTTATAAGGTCCAATGAACCTAGGCTTAAATTTAGGAGATGCTACTCTCATAGGAATATTCTTTGAGGACAACCAGACCAAGTCCCCCACTTTAAACCGAGGACCATCAGTCCTATGCCGGTTAGCAAACCGCTGGGCCTTCTCCTGAGAGAGGACAACCTCTCCACTACCTGGTCCCAAATCTGCTGCATACGCTCAACAACAGAGTCAACACCTGGACAGACAGAAGCCTCCGTCTGTCCTGAAGAAAATCGAGGGTGAAACCCAGAATTACAGAAAAACGGAGACATCAAAGTGGCAGAGCTAGCCCTATTATTAAGAGCAAACTCAGCCAAAGGCAAAAAAGAGACCCAGTCATCCTGATCAGCAGACACAAAGCATCTTAGATAAGTCTCCAATGTCTGGTTTGTTCTCTCAGTTTGACCATTGGTCTGAGGATGAAATGCCGAGGAGAAAGACAATTGAACACCCAGTTTAGAACAAAAAGTCCTCCAAAATCTGGAAACAAACTGGACTCCTCTGTCAGACACAATGTTCTCAGGAATGCCGTGTAAACGAACCACGTGCTGAAGGAACAACGGCACCAATTCAGAGGAGGAAGGCAACTTAGGTAATGGCACAAGATGTATCATTTTGGAAAACCTATCACAAATTACCCAGATGGTGGTCATTCTCTGAGAAACAGGAAGATCGGAAATGAAATCCATAGAGATATGGGTCCATGGTCTCTTGGGCACAGGCAATGGCATCAACAAACCACTAGAGCGAGAGCAAGGCTTGGAGCGAGAGCAAGTCCCGCAGGACTGCACAAATTCCCTGACATCGCGAGACAAGGTAGGCCACCAAAAGGACCGACTAACCAAGTCTCTGGTACCAAAAATTCCGGGATGCCCAGCCAATGCGGAACAATGAATCTCAGACATCACACTCTTTTTCCATTGGTCCGGGACAAACAATTTTCCAACAGGGCAGCGCTCGGGCCTATCCTCCTGACACCCCTCCAGAGCAAGTCTCAAATTGGGCGAGATGGCGGAAAGAACTACACCCTCCTTCAAAATAACAGAGGGATCAGATAGCTCAGGAGAGTCCGCAAGGAAACTCCTCGAGAGGGCATCCGCCTTAACATTCTTAGTGCCAGGAAGAAAGGAAACCACAAAATTAAAACGTGTGAAAAACAAGGCCCACCTGGCCTGTCTAGGATTGAGTCGCTTGGCAGATTCCAGATAGACCAGATTCTTATGGTCCGTAAGGACCACCACCTGATGTTTGGCTCCCTCCAGCCAATGTCTCCACTCTTCAAAAGCCCACTTCATGGCCAATAACTCCCGATTACCCACGTCATAATTACGTTCAGTAGGAGAAAATTTTCGAGAGAAAAAGGCACAAGGGTTACTTTTAGAGGTCTCTGGATCTTTTTGGGACAAAACGGCACCTGCCCCAATTTCAGAGGCATCAACCTCCACCTGAAATGGCAGAGAAACATCAGGCTGCCGTAGAACAGGAGCAGAAGTGAATCTCTGCTTAAGTTCCTGAAACGCAGAGACTGCCTCAGGAGGCCAATTCACCACATCAGAACCCTTTCTGGTCAAATCAGTTAATGGTTTAACAATAACAGAGAAATTACCAATAAATTTACGATAAAAATTGGCAAAACCCAAAAATCTCTGAAGAGCCTTTAATGAAGTAGGTTGGACCCAATCACAGATGGCCTGAACATTGACCGGGTCCATTTCAATAACAGATGGGGACAAAATGAATCCCAGAAATGAGATCTTCTGTACGCCAAAAAGACACTTTGATCCCTTCACATACAGAGCATTCTCTCTCAAAATCTGGAATACAGTTCGAACATGTTTCACATGAGAGTCCCAGTCATTAGAAAAAATCAAGATATCATCCAAATAAACAATCAGAAACTTGTCCACAAAATCCCTGAAAATGTCATTCATGAAGGACTGGAAGACGGAAGGAGCATTAGTGAGCCCAAAGGGCATCACAAGGTACTCAAAATGCCCTTCAGGGGTGTTAAATGCCGTCTTCCATTCATCCCCGTGCTTAATGCGAATAAGGTTATACGCCCCCCTGAGGTCAAGCTTGGTAAACCAAGTAGCGTTTTTCACCCTGGAAAACAGGTCAGAAATCAAGGGTAACGGGTATTGATATTTCACAGTAATATTGTTCAAGAGACGATAATCAATACACGGTCTTAATGAACCATCTTTTTTGGCCACAAAGAAAAAACCGGCACCTAAGGGTGAAGAGGATGGTCTGATATGACCCTTCTCCAATGATTCGTTGATATAAGACCGCATAGCGTCATGTTCAGGTACTGACAAGTTAAAAAGGCGACCTTTAGGGAATTTACTACCTGGCACTAATTCAATAGTGCAGTCATAGCTCCTATGGGGAGGTAAGGATGCAGATTTACTTTCGCTAAACACATCAGAAAAATCAAACAAAAAGTCAGGAACATCCTCAGCCTGGGGGAGGCAGAAAAAACAGGAGTGTTGGTATTAACACATTGGCAGCCCCAACTGGTTACAGACACAGATTTCCAATCCAAAACAGGATTATGAGACTGTAACCAAGGGAAACCCAGCACTATAATGTCATGCAGATTATATAGAACCAAAAATTTGCAGCACTCCTGGTGATCAGGTTCAACCCTCATTATCACCTGAGTAGAAAACTGGGGTTTATTCTCAGCCAAAGGGGTAGAATCGATCCCCAGTAAAGGAATAGACTTCTGTAGGGGTATCAAGGGAAACCCACAACGTTTAGCAAAATCATAATCCATCAGGTTAATAGCTGCTCCAGAATCAACGAAAGCCTGAGCAGAAAATGAGGACAGAGAGCATATCAGAGTGACAGTTAATAAAAACTTAGTCTGAACACTACCCAAGACAACTGAGCGTGCAAAATGTCTTCCCCGCTTAGGGCAGACTGAAATAGCATGAGAGGCATCACCACAGTAGAAACATAACCCATTGCGCTTTCGAAACTCATGACGCTGTGCCCCAGACACCACTCCATCACACTGCATGGGCTCAGCAGCTGGCTCACAAGGCAACACCACTCCACGCATACTTCTCCGCTCACGCAAACGTCTGTCAATTTGAATCGCTAATGACATAGAATCATTGAGACCAGAGGGGACAGGGAATCCCACCATAACATCCTTTACATTATCCGACAGACCCTTCCGGAAAAGGGCCGCCAAAGCGTCGTCATTCCACTTGGTCAGGACTGCCCACCAACGGAATCTGACAGTATAACTCAGCGTCATCAAGCCCCTGATTTAATGCCAACAAGGCTTTTTCAGCTTGATCAGTGACATTAGGCTCATCGTACAGTAACCCCAAAGCCTGAAAAAATGCATCAACATCACTCAAAACAGGATCCCCAGGTATCAGGGAAAAAGCCCAATCCTGAGGATCGCCGCGCAGGAAAGAGATGATAATTTGAACCTGCTGCGCTGCGTTTCCTGAGAACTTAGATTTTAAGGCAAGAAACAATTTACAATTATTTTTGAAATTCTGAAACTTAGCTCGATCCCCTAAAAACAAATCTGGCATGGGGATCCTAGGTTCCACAATAGGCAACCCAGCAAGATAAATAGCAATACTCCGAACCTCAGTGGCAAGCTGATCCACACGGCCAGACAACTGTGCAAACTCCATTGGGAGAAAAGATCCTCCCCAGCACCCAGAGATACAGAGGGAAAAAAAAAAAAAAAATTCAACAAACAGAAAAATATCTCTGACAACTTTTCTTCCTTCAAAATATTTTTTCCCTTCTGTGAGTACCATACAATTTTTCAGGCCGGTGATACTGTTATGTTACGGTAGCTGAGGAGTGCAGGTAAAAAAGGAAATACACCAGAGCAGTTGGAATCTATGAGATTGCAGTACCCTGACTAACCACCGCAACTAGAGGCAGCCGTGGAGCGTTCCTACGTTGGTCCTAGACGCCTCGTCACAGCCTGAGAAACTAACTACACCTAAAGATAGAAATAGGAAAGCTATCTGCCCCGGAGCAGAACCCCAAAGATAATAGAAAGCCCCCAAACATGTAATGGCGGTTAGACAAGAGGAAATACCGACACAGAAAGAAAACAGCACGAGCAAACGCTGGGCCCAAACTATCTAAATAGAAAAGGATAGGAAGGGTACTTACTGCAATCTCAGAAAACCCTGAAAAAACACCAACTCTACTAATTTCAAAATCACCTGAGATCACACGACCTCTACCACCTAAATTAGTTCTCTGGTGTAACAAAAACAAAACAGCAGCCACTGAAAAAAAAACTGGAAAAAGCAAAAGTACAAAACACAGTGGCTGGACTAAACTGAGAGGGCAAAAGCCCCCGGAGGGGACCCTGAAGGCCCCCACAGAAGTGCAGGACAAAATGCAAAAATATAGCAAAAACACAAAATAAGAAATTGTCTTATCTGATAGCAGGAGATGCAGACACGACACAGCAGGCTACAAGGGAAACTGGAAAGAAGGATTCAGACCAGAACAATTGATCACCGGCAACCCTGATGGGAAAATGATTCCCTTAAATAAGACCAATCAGTAACACCTGATTCCCAGTCCTCACAATCCTCACTAGTACTGCTTGTAACCACCAGAGGGAGCCTCTGCTCAGAACTCATCTCAAACCCATTCACAACAACTTCCCTTCCGAGCCTTGCCGTGCGTCCAAACAGTGGTCCCCCCCACATATGGGGCACCAGCGTGCTCATGAAAAACTGGACAACAACTTTTGGGGTCCAATTTATCCTGTTACCCTTGGGAAAATAAAAAATAGCGGGCTAAAAAATGATTTTTGAGAAAAAAAAATTATTTTATTTTCACTGCTCTGAGTTTATAAACTTCTGTGAAGCACTAGGGGGTTCAAAGTGCTCAATACACATCTAGATAAGCTCCTTGGGGGGTCTAGTTTCCAAAATGGGTCACTTGTGGGGGTTTCTACTGTTTAGGCACATCAGGGGCTCTGCAAACGCAACATGACGCCCGCAGAACATTTCATCAAGTCTGCATTCCAAAATGGCGCTCCTTCCCTTCTGAGCTCTCCCATGCGCCAAAACAGTGGTTCCCCCCCACATATGGGGTATTGGTGTACTCAGGACAAATTGCACAACAACTTTTGTGGTCCAATTTGTCCTGTTACCCTTGTGAAAATAAAAAAATAGCGGGCTAAAAAATCATTTTTGAGGAAAAAAATTATTTTTTTTATTTTCACTGCTCTGCGTTATAAACTTCTGTGAAGCACTTGGGGGTTCAGAGTGCTCACAACACATCTAGATAAGTTCCATAAGAGGTCTAGTTTCCAAAATGGTGTCACATGTGGGTTTTTTCACTGTTTAGGGACACAGGGGCTCTCCAAACGCGTCATGGTGTCCGCTAACGATTGGAGCTAATTTTCCATTCAAAAGTCAAATGGCGCTCCTTCCATTCTGGGCCCTACCGTGCGCCCAAACAGTGGTTTATGACCACATATGAGGTATCTGTGTACTCAGGAAAAATTGCCCAACAAATTTTAGGATCCATTTTATCTTGCTGCCCATGTGAAAATGAAAAAACTGAGGCTAAAAGAAAATTTTGTGAAAAAAAAAAAAAAAAAAAGTACTTTCTTTTTTTTACGGATCAATTTGTGAAGCACCTGGGGGTTCAAAGTGCTCACTATGCATCTAAATAAGTTCCTTGGGGGGTATAGTTTCCAAAATGGGGTCAGTTGTGGGGGAGCTCCAAAGATTAGGCACACAGGGACTCTCCAAATGCGACATGGCAACCGCTAAACATTCCAGCATATTTTCCATTCAAAAGTCAAATGGCGCACCTTCCCTTCTGAGCCCTACCGTGCGCCCAAACAGTGGTTTATGACCACAAATGAGGTATCTGTGTACTCAGGAGAAATTGCCCAACAAATTTTAGGATCCATTTTATCCTGTTGCCCATGTAAAAATGAAAAAATTGATGCTAAAAGAAAATTTTTGTTGGAAAAATTAAAATGTCCATTTTTTCCTCCCACGTTGCTTTAGTTTCTGTGAAGCACCTGAAGGGTTAATAATCTTCTTGAATGTAGTTTTGAGTAGCTTAAGGGGTGCAGTTTTTATAATGGTGTCAGTTTTGGGTATTTTCTGCCATATAGACCCCTCAAAGTGACTTCAAATGTGAGGTGGTCCCTAAAAAAAAATGGTTTTGTAAATTTTGCTGTAAAAATGAGATATCGCTGGTCAACTTTTAACTCTTATAACTTCCTAACAAAAAAAAATGTTGTTTCCAAAATTGTGCTGATGTAAAGTAGACATGTGGGAAATGTTATTTATTAACTATTTTGTGTCAAATAACTTTCTGGTTTAACCCCTTACTGCCATCGGACGTACTATCCCGTCCATGGTACCTGGGCACGTATGACCGGGGACGGGATAGTACGTCTCGTGCGATCGGACGCGCTCCCGGGGGGAGCGCAGCCGATCGCGGCCGGGTGTCAGCTGATTATCACAGCTGACACCCATGACTGTGTGTCAGGAGCGGTCACGGACCGCTCCCGGCACATTAACCCCTTGCACACCGCGATCAAACATGATCGCGGTGTACTGGGGGCACAGGGGAGGATCGCGCAGGGTGGGGGCTCCCTGCGCGCCCCCCTGAGACCCTCAGAGCAGCGCGATGTGATCGCGCTGTTCTGAGGGCTTCCTCCCTCCCAGGACCCGGATCCAAGATGGCGCCGGGGTCCTGGAGGGAGGCGGCTACCTCAGTGCCTGCCGAGAGCAGGCACTGAGAAGCCTGCTGCACTGCCTGAGCGATCGCTGGTGTGACAGAGTGCTGTGCACACTGTCACACCAGCGATCTGATAAAATACAGTGATGTCCCACCCTGGGACAAAGTAAAAAAAATAGAAATAAACATGTTTTAAAAAAAAATCCAAAATAAAAAAAAATATATATATATTCCCCAATAAATTCACTTCTTCCTGTAAATAAAAAAACAAAGCAATAAAAGTACACATATTTGGTATTGCCGCGTCCGTAACGACCCCCCCTATAAAGTTGTCCCACTAGTTAACCCCTTTAGTGAACCCCTTAAAAAAAAAAAACGAAGCAAAAAATCAATTCTTTATCATCATACCGCCGAACAAAAAGTGGAATAACACGCGATCAAAAAGACCGATATAAATAAACATGGTACCGCTGAAAACGTCATCTTGTCCCGCAAAAAACGAGCTGCCATACAGCATCATCAGCGAAAAAAAAAAAAGTTATAGCTCGCAGAATAAAGCGATGCAAAAATAATTATTTTTTATATAAAATTGTTTTTATTCTATAAAAGCGCCAAAACATGAAAAAATGATATAAATGAGGTATCGCCATAATCGTACTGACCTGAAGAATAAAACTGCTTTATCAATTTTACCACACGCGGAACGGTATAAACGCCTCCCCCAAAAGAAATTCATGAATTGCTGATTTTTGTTCATTCTAACCTCCCAAAAATCAAAATAAAAAGCGATCAAAAAACGTCACGTGCTCAAAAATGGTACCGATAAAAACGTCAACTCGTCCCGCAAAAAATAAGACCTCACATGACTCTGTGGGCCAAAATATGCAAAAATTATAGCTCTCAAAATGTGATGATGCAAAAACTATTTTTGCAATAAAAAGCGTCTTTTAGCGTGACAGCTGCCAATCATAAAAACCCGCTATAAATAGTAAATCAAACCCCCCTTTATCACCCCCTTAGTAAGGGAAAAATAATAAAATTAAAAAAAAGTATTTATTTCCATTTTCCCATTAGGGTTAGGGTTGCGGCTAAAGTTAGGGTTAGGGTTGGCGCTAAAGTTAGGATTAGGGTTAGGGTTGGGATTAGGGGTGTGTTAGGGTTAGGTTTGTGGTTAGGGTTGGGACTAGGGTTAGTGGTGTGTTGGGGTTAGGGTTGGAGTTAGAATTGGGGGGTTTCCGCTGTTTAGGCACATCAGGGGCTCTCCAAATGTGACATGGCGTCTGATCTCAATTCCAGCCAATTCTGCGTTGAAAAAGTCAAACGGTGCTCCTTCACTTCTCAGCTCTGCCATGCGTCCAAACAGTAGTTTATCCCCACATATGGGGTATCAGCGTACTCTGGACCCCAAGAGTTATTGTGCAATTTGTCCTATTTCTTCTGTTACCCTTGGGAAAATAAAAAACTGGGGCGAAAATATCATTTTTGTACAAAAAAATTATTTTTTTGTTTTTACGGCTGTACATTATAAACTTCTGTGAAGCACTTGGGGCTTCATAGCACTCACCACACATCTAGATAAGTTCCTTGTGGGGTCTATTTTCCAAAATGGGGTCACTTGTGGGGGGTTTCCACTGTTTAGGCGCATCAGGGGCTCTCCAAATGCGACATGACGCCCCCAGACCATTCCATCAAAGTCTGCAATCCAAAACGTCACTACTTCCCTTCCGAGCCCTGACGTGCGCCCATACAGTAGTTTTCTCCCACATATTGGGTATCAGCGTACTCAGGACAAATTGGACAACAACTTTTGGGGACCAATTTCTCCTGTTACCCTTGTGAAAATAAAATATTGGGGGCGAAAAAAATCATTTTTGTAAAAAAAAAAAAAAAGATTTTTTATTTTACGGCTGTACGTTATAAACTTTAGTGAAACACCTGGGGGTTAAAAGTTCTCACCACACATCTAGATAAGTTCCTTGAGGGGTGTAGTTTCCAAAATGGTGTCATTTATGGGGGTTTCCACTGATTAGGCAGATCAGGAGCTCTCCAAACACGACATGGCGTCCAGCCAATTCTGCGTTGAAAAAGTCAGACGGCGCTCCTTCCCTTCCAAACTCTGCCATGCACCCAAACAGTGGTTTACCCCCACATATGGGGTATCAGCGCACTCAGGACAAATTGCACAATAACTTTTGTAGTCTTGTTACCCTTGGAAAAATAAAAATTGGGGTGAAAAGATCATTTTTGTGGAAAAAATATGATTTTTAAATTTTACGGCTCTACGTTATAAAGTTGTGTGAAGCACTTGGGGGTTCAAATTGCTCACCAAAGATCTAGAAAAGTTCCTTAGGGGGTCTAGTTTCCCAAATGGGGTCATTTGTGGGGGGTTTCCACTGTTTAGGCACATCAGGGGCTCTCCAAATGCAACATGGCATCCAATCTCAATTCCAGCCAATTTTGGTTGGAAAAAGTCAAATGGTGCTCCTTCAATTCCGAGCTCTGCCGTGCGCCCAAACAGTGGTTCCCCCCCACATATGGGGTATCAGCGTACTCAGGACAAATTGGACAACAACTTATGTGGTCCAATTTCTCCTGTTACCCTTGGGAAAATAAAAAATTAGTGACTAAGAGATAATTTTTGTGGGAAAAACATAGGATTTTTTATTTTCATGCCCGGGCATTATAAACTTGTGTGAAGCACTTGGGGGTTCAAAGTGCTCACCAAAGATCTAGATAAGTTCCTTAGGGGGTCTAGTTTCCAAAATGGGGTCACTTGTGGGGGGTTTCCACTGTTTAGGCTCATCTGGGGCACTGCAAACGGAACATGACCCCCATCAACGTCTGCATTCCAAAACGTTACTACTTCCTTTCCAAGCCCTGCCGTGCACCCAAACAGTTCCCCCCCCCCCCACATATGGGGTATCAGCGTACTCAGGACAAGTTGGACAACAACTTTTGGGGTCCAATTTCCTTGGGAAAATTCAAAAATTTGGGACTAAAAAATCATTTTTGTGGAAAATTGTTTTTTTTTTTTTCACACCCAGGCATTATAAGCTTTTGTGAAATACTTGGGGGTTCAAAGTGCTCACAACAGATCTAGATAAGTACCTTAGGGGGTCTAGTTTCCAAAATGGTGTCACTTGTGGGGGTTTCCACTGTTTAGGCGCATCAGGGGCTCTCCAAACACGACATGGCGTCCAATCTCAATTCCCGCCAATTTTAGTTTGAAAAAGTCAAACGGCGCTCCTTCCCTTACGAGCTCTGCCGTGTGCCCAAACAGTGGTTTTCCCCCACATATTGGGTATTGGCGTACTCAGGAGAAATTGCATAACAACCTTATCTGTCCATTTTCTCCTTTTACCCTTGTGAAAATAAAAAAAAAAGTTTGTAAAAGATAATTTTTGTGGCTAAAAAGTTAAATATTCATTTTTTCCTTCCACGTTGCTTTAGTTCCTGTGAAGCACCTGAAGGGTTAATAATCTTCTTGAATGTGGTTTTGAGTACCTTGAGGGGTGCAGTTTTTAGAATGGTGTCACTTTTGGGTATTTTCTGCCATATAGACCCCTCAAAGTGACTTCAAATGAGAGGTGGTCCCTAAAAAAAATGGCTTTGTAAATTTTGTTGTAAAAATGAGAAATCGCTGGTCAACTTTTAACCCTTATAACTTCCTAACAAAACAAAATTTTGGTTCCAAAATTGTGCTGATGTAAAGTAGACATGTGGGAAATGTTATTTATTAACTATTTTGTGTGATATATTTCTCTGTTTTAAGGGAATAAAAATTCAAAGTTTGAAAATTGCAAAATTTTAAAAATTTTCGCCATATTTGCGTTTTTTTTCAAAAATAAACGCAAGTTTTATCGAAGAAATTTTACTTCTAACGTGAAGTACAATATGTCACGAGAAAACAGTCTCAGAATCGCGAAGATCCGTTGAAGCGTTCCAGAGTTATAACCTCATAAAGAGACAGTGGTCAGAATTGTAAAAATTGGCCCGGTCATTAACGTGCAAACCACCCTTGGGGGTGAAGGGGTTAACAGAATAAAAATTCAGAATTTGAAAATTGCAAAATTTTCAAAATTTTCACCAAATTTCCATTTTTTTCCCAAATAAACGCAAAAATTATCAACCTAAATTTACCACTATCATGAAGCCCAATATGTCACGAAAAAACATTCTCAGAATCACTAGGATCCGTTGAAGCGTTCCTGAGTTATTACCTCATAAAGGGACACTGGTCTTTTGCAAAAAATGGCAAGGTCTTTAAGGTCAAAATAGGCTGGGCCATGAAGGGGTTAAATAAACGTTTTATAGTTAATTTGTACCTCACTGTATATATGTACAGTACATATGTATATTAAAGTGTTCACATTGCCGGGACGTCAGTGGTTAAAGGGAAGGGGAATGAAAGGAGTTCTAGGGTATGAACCCTTTAAGTTTTCATTAATTGTGTCAATGTGTATATATATGTGTGTGCTTTGTATATTGCTATGTAGGTATATATGTGGGGGTTTCGTTACAGGTAGTTAGTGCTTCCTAGGGGTCATTAGAGGAGGGCACTGGAGGAATAGTGTATATAGTCATGGGTTAAGTGTTATTTGCGAGGGATCACTAATGGAGATCTAGTTAGAACGTTATGTAAAGACGTCAGTGCAGTATTCGGGTTTGGCCACTAGATGGGGACAGTCAGCACATCCCTTCTGTTAGTAACAGTAGTTACTAAGGAAAGATTGCCTCCAAGCGGAAATCTGTCAGGAAGTTCTCGTAGCGGAGATCAGTCGGGGGTGGACCTTGCTACTGTGAGGACGTCCACGTTGCTGGGCCCTAAGCATAGGGTAGAAAGAAGAGGGGACCAGCAACCCCTGAAGCAGCCGGTGAAGGATTCACCGTGGTAACGTGAACCCAAAGAGAGTGGGTTTATGTATCAGTAGTCCAGTGGAGGAAGTGCCGTTTTCACTGGGCTCCTCATCCCGTCAATACTTATTGGTCCATTCTGGTGTGGCAGCGGAGAAGAAGCGGCCTTGTGAAGAATGTATTGCTGGTATCGTGTAAGAGATGCTTATGGTGTCTTGGATGTGCTGTGCCCAGAGGAAAATAAAGCAGAACTGTTTGACGTGATTCTGGACTCTGACTCTAATTGCTCTGTACGCTCCCTCACGGGAGGAGAACACCTTGACGCCATTGACATGACAGAGGAAAAACATCACATAGCTTCCAGTACACCGGCCGCGCGGCCGGCCCATTACATATCATCACTGCCTGTCAGTGTAATACTAACGGCCCCATACACATGAGATAAGTGTTGGCTGAATGGTCATTTGGCAGACGGCTATCTCTCCCGACTCCCCCATACACACAAATATTCCAGCTTTCCTGTGGTCTGTATGAGAGAGTCGCCTCCAGACTCCTCTAGAGGAGGATTATCTACAGGACGAACAAATGGATTAGCCTCTGAAATTCAGGATGCCAGATCCTTCTCTGCCCTACCATCATCTGTCGGGAGGCCCCCAAATAAATTATATAGTTGCCCAAACCCCCCAAAATCAGTGCTTTCATGCAACTTTAAGCCTAATGTGTTTGGTGGCGATAAAAGGTAACTTATTGTATGCTGCCTCTGGCCCGGCCTAATAGACCTTCATACATTGCAGCCCTGACACCATTATTAGGCTTGTAAGTATCGTATTAACTAGGCCGCCCCATACTATGGAGTATCTGGGGGAGGAGAAGCATTCAGCCGGACTCTGTCACACCTTCTTAAGGCACTGCCACACTTAGCGATCGCACCAGCGATCACGACAACGACACGACCTGGCGAGATCGCTAGTGCGATCGCTATATGATCGCAAACACAACTCATCAGCGATCTGTATAACGACCTCTGCGGTCGTTGGGAAAACCTAGTCCCGCCTGCGACGCTGGTGAAGTCGTTCATAAAGGGTGTCACACTCAGCGATTCAGGCTCACCAACGGGACACCAACGACCAAAAAATGGCTCAGGACGTTCATAAGTGATCAGCGACATCTCAGCAGGGGCCACATCGCTGCTACATGTCACACACAGCTAAATCACTAACGAGATCGCTACTGCGTCATAAATGGTGATGCAGTAGCGATCTCGCTAGCGATCTCGCTTAGTGGGACATACCCTTTAGATGTCATGTTTGCTTTTGACAGCAGCAAGTGGTTAAACTGCCAGGGTTTTTGTTGCAGCCGCACCTGTGCCGTCCCTGCGGTGTACATGTATGTTCTGGTGCCCAAGAGAGTTAATTTTTTTTTAAAACAAGTGTTTATCGTGGTAAAAAATAACAAAATGTGTCTTCTGCTTTTTGCATGTTATTTTATTTTTACAAGAATTCTTGGAGCCAATTTTCTTTTGAAACATTTTAATATCTGTTTTTTTTCTGGTGTTTTTCCCATAATATAGGAAAGCCTGAGGTCAGAAATAAACCCCATAAATCACTGTACATTGAGACTTTGGTATCAGATCTTTACTGTCGCGGTGTTTGTGCCATCAAAAAAGATTTTATAAAAGACTCAAACTTCTGTGTGTGAATCAGAGCTGAGATCTAACGTGATAGAAGATTACAGTGCGGGGAAGACGGGAAACATTCATATAGACGCCGGTGGTGATGGAGTCAGTGACGACTCTGGACAAATCTGTTTCTAGAGCCGTAGTAGAAGATGAAGATGTCGTCCTCATCATGAAGTAGTTATTTCTCCTGTCACGTGTAATGAATATCTCCTGCAGTATTACTAATGCCGATTCCAGGGTCGGTAAATGAGAGGAGAATTAGCGTTATGGAAGATGAGTCTCTGAGGAACGTATTCAGCTGCCGACTCCGAGGAAGAAACTGCTTGTTGTCTGTGAAATAAAATATATAGGTTTTATTACTAGATGTAAAGAAGAAAACTAAATACTGTAAAATAATAAATCTCCTCATATGTTTCCCGTATTATCTCCAGTAATTGTATTATTACACAGGATTTTATGATGTTACATCGGCTCATCTTCTTCTCATTCAGGTCTCTACAATATCGGATCCTCTCAGTGAAGATCTATATAAGAGAATTTTCCGGATTTACCCATCAGAGATGGATATGGACAGAGACAAGATGGCGGAGAGGATATTACACCTCACCCTAGAGATCCTCTTCCGGCTTACTGGAGAGGTGAGAGATTCTGATGACGTCACATTACATCATTCTTATCTATGGGAATAACAGATGGACAGAACTGGAGAGGTGAGGACTCTGGAAATGTCTGTAGTGAGATTTATTAATGTGTCTCTCCATAACCAGGATTACACAGTAGTGAAGAAGACCTCTAGTGAGCACTGTCAGGACCCTGTGTCTGAGGGATGGGGAAGACCCCTGAGACCAGTCATGGAGCCTCCACCTCACCCCCTGATACATGAAGACATCAATGACCAGAAGATCCTAGAACTCATCTACAAGATGATTGAGCTGCTGACTGGAGAGGTGACACTGCTGGGACATTATACAGTAACGCTATGAAGGGATCGGGGGATGACGGTATCATTGTATGTGTCAGGTTCCTATAAGGTGTCAGGATGTCTCAGTCTATTTCTCCATGGAGGAGTGGGAGTATTTAGAAGGACACAGAGATCTGTACAAGGACGTCATAATGGAGGTTCCTCAGCCCCTCACATCACCAGGTAATAGACAGGACTAAATACACACAGCCTATACTGTACAGTATGTAAAGAATGAATTCGGTCCCTGTATGTGTTTCCTCCAGATCTATCCAGTAAGAGGACAACACCAGAGAGATGTCCCCGTCCTCTTCCACAGGACTGTAAACAAGAAGATCCCAATGTTCCTCAGGATCATCAGGTAGATGGAGAGAAGGTGTCATGAAATCTCCCCTATGATGTGTAGACGGCTGTGAAGGTCTTGTGCTCAGTATTGTTTTATATGTTTTATACTTGTGTAATGAGAACGGTGGAGATGGCAGGATTAGAGCTGATCATAGATGTGACTTCTCCATCTGTCTGTGACTTTTACAATATTTGTTTCAGGGTGAAGATCTGACCCATATTAATACTACAGAGACATATGTGAGGGGTGATGAGCGGTGTAAAGAGGAGATTCCTACATATGACTTCCCAGGTGAGTAGTAACCATTAAATGCAGAGAAGACACAGATTCTCCTCGGTCACCGGCTGTGGCTGCTTTATTGCTGGTGTAGTCAGACCGTATTACCATGATCACCATTTTGCCTCCAGACCACAACATTCTCCTCGTCCAAAACTGTTCAAATGACTTTGGGCATTGAAAGCCCTTTTCTATTGAACTTACAACCTGGAGGATCCACCTACCCCTACACCCTGGGATTAGAAGATATTGATCCTTACCTGTCCAGATCCGTAAACCACAAAGCCAAATGACAGCGTACGTAGAATGTGCGGACAAGTTAGAAAATCACTTGAAGAAAAGTATTATGATGGCCTGTAAGAGAAAGCGGAGGGTAATGATGCTGTTGGCTTCCTAGAATCCTGATACTTTATTGGTTGAATCTACTTTCTTTTTCTACTGTTCTGATGAATGTCTCATATGGTCCTTACAAGACCAGGTCCAGTCTTTCTGGCCAAATTTCACTTTTATGATCGACAACATTAAATCTTTATGTGAAGTTTTCACTTAATGAGATTCTCGTGCTCTGGGGCGGGGCTGTGGGCGGGGCTTTATGTGGTGCTCTGATTACATATTCATCTGATTTGGCTTATGACACGTCATTGATACCTCAGTGATCTGCCCCCTATTTTACATAATGCATATAATAGTGTTGATATTATTGTTGATAATGCCTATAATATTGTGGCTATTATGAGGATTAGAAAAAAAATTTCATCCAGCAAAATGACACCGGCGGCGCCTGTCCAGTATCATCTATCTCTTACTTATAGATGCTACTGCGCAGGCGCCACCACAGCCGGTGACATTTTGCTGCATGTAATCTTTTTCCTAAGGCCGGGATCACACATGCGAGTAAATTGGCCGACACTCGCATGTGAAATCCCAGCTCTGGCGCCGGCACTCGGGAGTGGAGCGAGCGGCTGCATGTATTTATATGCAGCCGCGCGCTCCACTCCTAAGTGCCGGTGCCAGAGCTGGGATTTCACATGCGAGTGTCGGCCGATTTACTCGCATGTGTGATCCCGGCCTAAGCCTCACAATAGCCACAATATTATAGGCATTATCAACAATAATATCAACACTATTATATGCATTATGTAAAATAGGGGGCAGATCACTGAGGGATCAGTAACCTGTCATAAGCCAATACAGAGGCATATGTAATCAGAGCACCACATAAAGCCCCGCCCACAGCCCTGCCCCACATGAGAATCTCATTACTGAAAACTACAAATACAGATTAACCCCTTAACGACCCCGATATGCCTTTTAACGGCTGTGGTTAAGGGTACTTAAACCACAGCGCCGTGTATCCACGGCGCTGTGGAGAAAGTATATAGCGCCCCCCAAATTCGGATTTTCTCCGGGGTCTCGGCTATTGGGGGTAGCCGAGACCCCAGAGAACATCATTCGGGTCGGTTTTTACCAACACCGCTTTTGCGATCACTATTATTAACCATATAACGGCGACTGCAAAAAAAAAAAAAAAAGCGATTCTCCGTAATCTTTCTCTCTCCTCTGATGTGATCGCACATCAGAGGGGAGAGAATAGGGTCCCCCAATCTGTCCCCTGTACCTCCCGGTGTCCCCCCCGTCCTCCCGCGGCTCCCGGCATCATCTTCTTGCAAAGAAAATGGCGGGGTGCATGCGCAGTGCACCCGCCGAATCTACCGGCCGGCAGATTCATTCAGTGCAGGTACATTTTGATCACTGTGATAAATGCTATCACAGTGATCAAAATAAAAATAGTATGGGGCGGCCTTCGTTTATAAACTTCTGTGAAGCACTTGGGCGTTCAAAGTGCTAACCACACATATAGATAAGCTCCTTGGGGGTCTAGTTTCCAACATGGTGTCACTTGCGGGGGGTTTCTACTGTTTAGGCACATCAAGGGCTCTGCAAACACAACATGACGCCCGCAGAACATTCCATCAAAGTCTGCATTACAAAATGGCGCTCCTTCCCTTCCAAGCTCTCCCATGCGACAAACAGTGGTTCCCCCCCACATATGGGGTATCAGAGTGGGAAATAAAAAATAACGGGCAAAAAAATCATTTTTGCTTCAGTTCCTGTGATGCACGTAAAGGGTTAATAAACCTCTTGAATGTGGTTTTGAGCACCTTGAGGGGTGCAGTTTTTAGAATGGTGTCACTTTTGGGTATTTTCTATCATATAGACCCCTCAAAGTGACTTCAAATGTGATGTGGTCCCTAAAAAAAAATGGTGTTGTAAAAATGAGAAATCGCTGGTCAACTTTTAACCCTTATAACTTCGTAGCAAAAAAAAATTTGTTTCCAAAATTGTGCTGATGTAAAGTAGACATGTGGGAAATGTTATTTATTAACTATTTTTTGTGACATATCTCTCTGATTTAAGGGCATAAAAATTAAAATTTGAAAATTGCAAAATTTTCAAAATTTTCGCCATATTTCTGTTTTTTTCATAAATGCAATTCATATAAAAAATTTTTTACCACTAACGTGAAGTACAATATGTCACGAAAAAACATTCTCAGAATCAGCGGGATTCGTTAAAGCATTCAGAGTTATAACCATAAAGTGTCAAATGTCATAAAGTGACAGTGGTCAGAAATGTAAAAATTGGCCCCGTCATTAAGCTGCAAATTGGTTCTGTCTCTAAGGGGTTAAACAACAACCACAATACCTTCATCAACCAAGGTATCATTGTAACGGCGCCGACCTGATAGTGTCTGTAGGTTACTGATCACAATCCTGCTGGCAGGTTCCCTTTAAGACATCTCAGCTCTGCACTATTATACACAGTTCTCTTTAAATGTGTAATATTTCTTCTTGAAACTCATCTGACAGAAAATATTGGACCTTAGGATAGTTTAGGTTGTGAAGTCACAGAGACCCATACGCTAATTACCCCAGAGAGGTTTCACCACTAGTTACTTATTTATTACTGATGAAGACTGAGTTTGATCATTTCTGTTATTGTCTATAGTCACCGTTTTCGACTACAGTAGTGTCCAAGAAACTCTGATTTAACCTCTTCCTGCAGCCAGTTTTGTGTTCCTAATCAGGCCCCATTTTTTCAAATCTGACATGTGTCACTTTATGTGGTGGTAACTTTGGAATTATTCACAAAGGATAATAGAAAACAAATGAATCTTGCAAATTATTTTCCAACTTCACACAATACCCTAAATACGGTTTGTAGGGGTTTGACTCACTCAGCTGCAATGGAGGCAATGAGGAGGCACATTCCTTGAAAAGTTTGTGGGGGTTTATTGCTTCATAAACCAGCAAAGCAAAACAAAGTACAGATGTTCCGTACTTCAGGTTCGGTCCTAGAGCCTCAACACACACAGGAGGCTTCCACCTCCCCACATACAGCCCCTGTGTTAAGCCATAGCCTCCATTATATAGCTAACACATGTCACATAACTACTCATGTGGTAGTGACATCACCAAAGGTCCTAAAACACACATATAGGCATGGTGATGCCCCTACACAGGGCTGAGGTATATGTGCAGCCCGACCCTCTCATCTCTCAGTTCTGCCCGTAACCCGGACCCAAGTGTATTAAACCAACCCTTATGTGCACTAAAGAAAACACTCCGGGTTACATCACAGGGAGCTACCATCCCTGTGATACATACCTCCCATTCACTATGCGACCATTAGTATCGCTACATACCTCCCCCCTCTGCCTAAAGCCGTGGGGCTTGGCACCTTCCATTACCCGACCAGAGACTCTTCTCTGTCGTCTCCGACAGTTAAACCACCTGTCAGTCGGGCCCTGCTATTGAACCCTTTTTAAGGCATCCGTCATCCGACTCTTGTCACGTCCTCTGATAGGGATGCCCCCTTGTCAGACCACCTGCATCCCCAGCGGTCAGTACGGTGTCGCAATTCCCTTGCACCCATACGTCTTGTCTGGTCTGACTCCATTTCATTTTGTTCACTACAGGGTCTCCTGCTTAGGTCACTCAGCCCTGAGCTAACTGAGGCCTTACTACTTCTACCTCTCACATCAGGCCACATATGTACTGTATTAGCTCCGGCTTGCGGACTTCCAGTCTTAAGTGAACCTTTTGCCTCTCTATACTGCGAGTTGAAGGTGGCGGCCGTCTTCTTCCCATTTCCTGCAGCTCTCTGTTGACCTGCTCCCTCTCAAGTCTTAGCTGCTCTACTTTCAGGTATGCCACGCGATACTCCAGGAGCATCCGAATATTCCAAAGGCTCTCCCTGGATCCGACAATGAGGAATGGAACCATCCCATCTTCACCCACGACCTGGGCTTCATCATCAGCCGGAATCCTCACTCTCATCACACCGGACCTATTCACCATCTCCTGCATCACTTTCCCAAGTCTTCCGATGACTTTCCTCACCAGACCTATGGGCACTTGAACTATGTCTTCCAGCAATCCAAGCCGACTTTGAGATTTTCTTGCTTGCTCCAGACGTCGAGCGGCTTCCTTATTCCTCCACATGATCATCTGTTTCGTTCGGAGGCATTGTAGATGCATATCTCTCAGGACAGCCACCCGCTTCACTGTAACTTCCCTAGTTAACAGTATGCTTATATTGCCTTTCTGAAGGCCTCATGCACATCCTCAATGGCACATGCTTCTCGCATGTCTTCGGGTACCTCTATTATACACTTGAAAAGCGAAGTCTCCCCTTCTTGAACATACTGTTGGACCTCCTCGTCCTGAGCGTCAGCGCAGTTTTCCAAGACATCGACATTTCTTGAGTGGCCATCTGCGTGGCATTTCCCCTGCTGGATTTCTTCTCCCGTGGATTTCTGGAGCTGGGCATTAGTCTCCTTCTCTATCTTGAGCTCTTGGAGAACTTTATCTAGCTCCTTTGCCAAGCAGCGATGCTCATCCTCTCTCTGGAGAAGTTCCTGCTGATGCTTCTCTTGGGCCTCTCTGAGCACCTCCATATCTTTCCATAGTGCCTTGTTCATAGTCTGACACGCTGACAAATGACCTTTGAGCTTAGAGACGTCCTCCTCAAGCTCCTCCACTCAGTGCTCAATCACTTGTCTTAGGACCCTTTCTCGCTCGACTGTCTCTTTCACTGTCTCTTTAAGCAACTCTATCTCATGGTCCTGCTCTCTTTTAGCCAGAACATATTTCACCATCACATCTTTAATTAAATTTTCAGATGGGCTCTCTTGCCCAACCACACTCTGCCTCTTCAGCGTTCCGCTTGATCCTGCATCCGCAGGTTCAACTGTCTCTCGACTCTCAATAACTTTAGAGAGCTCCAGCTCTTCAGCATCTGGTACTCTGGAGCCTTCATCACACTGAGCCATTTCACTCTTTCCGGGCTTTGCAGATGAGGGTCTACTACAGGTCTGTTCTAATTCCAGCCCTACCTCTGGGCTGGGATTTGTCAGCGATAAAGTGGCCTCCTTATCAAGGACAGTAACCTGATCTGTACCTGACCCTGACTCTTCCTCATTATTTCTCTTCTTAGAGGGTGTAGCCTGTCCCGCCTTTCTACGGCCCCTGTGGCGAGAGGAAGATCTGCCATGTTTAATCGGCTCCACCTTACTGCACTCGCTTTCCCTTGCGTTTGAGTCACAGTCTGCATAGGAGTCACTCCCACTCCCCTGTCATCCTGGAACAGCACATCCCCATTTAGACAGGTGTCGGACCTCTTTTCTGGAGCTACCCCGTTTCTCACGGTCCCACGTTTGGTCACCCCAGCTAAGTCCCCAAGTTGGTCAGACTCACACTTTCTTCCGGTCACCAGGAACTCTGGACCCTCGACCTTAGGTGGAGCTACCTCCTTTTTACACATCACACCAGAAAGAACCACTACAGCCATCTGCTGTGGTGGGGCTCCCTTAGGGTAATTCCTGCTCCCTTCTGAGCAATCAGACACTCCCCTTTCCTCCCACAAATCCCAAAACCGTTCAAACTCCTGGCCTACTACAGGGTATGGCAAGTCTCGGATTACAGGGACATCGTGGCTGGAAATAATAGCGGGCGTCTCAATGATTACCCGGGACACTGGATAATCCCTAGCGACCCCACCATGAACGCAGTGGACTTCCATCTTCCTTCCGGGAATCAGATAGACAGGGAGTGTGGCGCTCACCAGGGTCACCTGGCTCCCTGAGTCTAAAAGTCCAATCACACACTCTCCATTGACTTCTACGGAATAGCTCTGTGACACCTTGTCAGATGGAAAGTCAGTGCAACATCCAGGACATGCGCTGTTCGAACGCTGAATCAGGCAACAGTCCATCGGCTTATTCACCGCCGCCTCTTTTTTTTCCACCACCCCAATTTGGGATACCCCCCCCTTTGGGACTCCGCCCCCTTTTGGGCAACCATTCTTGTTTGTCACCACCCCCCTTTTGGGACTACCCCCTTTTAGGGACAGCACCCCTCACTGGGGTACACACCGTGGACTCCCCCACGGCTCTCACAGGCCCCAATTCACACAGACCCCTATGGCTCTTTGGGAAAGGTACTGTCCCTTTAAGAGGTCACCAACTCTGGACCTCTGATGTCCTTATTGCACCTCACCAGCTCCCACTGGCACTGCCACAACTCCTGCTGTAGCCACAACCGCGGCACCTCCGGCTGCCGCTCACAAGCCGCTGCTGCCACTGCAGCTCCTGCTGCTGCAGAACCTCTTGCTGTAACTTGCACTTGCAGCTCCCACAAGTCCCCGCATGGCTCCGCACCACAGACTTCGTGGACCCGCTGATCCACAGCCAGCCGCTTGTCACCTTCGTGACCCCGCCGAGCCACAGCAAGTTGAGAGAAAAAGAAAAACAAAAAACTTTGTGACCCCGCTGAGACACAGCAAACACCTCACACGTGTCTTATAAGAAAAAAAAAAAAAAAAAACGTCTCTCACTGATCCCGATCAGAGTACTACACAGACTCCTGTCTGTTACAATCTGCTTAACAGCGTCTCCAGATACCTCATATCTTCAGAGGGACCCCATAAACGTTAATTCAGTCTATTCTTGACCCAGCATAACACTCACGGTTTTCACAACCGTCCATTCCTCCTCTAGCTCCTGATTCCCAGCACTGCAACATGTGCTCCTTGGACCGTTGCTCGCAATCTCCACCAATTGTAGGGGTTTGACTCACTCAGCTGCGACGGAGGCACATTCCTTTAAAAGTTTGTGAGGGTTTATTGCTTCATAAACCAGCAAAGCAAAACAAAGTACAGATGTTCCGTACTTCAGGCTCGGTCCTGGAGCCTCAACACACACAGGAGGCTTCCACCTCCCCACATACAGCCCCTGTGTTAAGCCATAGCCTCCATTATATAGCTAACACCCACAGCTAACACATGTCACATAACTACTCATGTGGTAGTGACATCACCAAAGGTCCTAAAACACACATATAGGTATGGTGATGCCCCTACACAGGGCTGAGGTATATGTGCAGCCCGACCCTCTCATCTCTCAGTGCTGCCCGTAACTCGGACCCCAAGTGTATTAAACCAACCCTTATGTGCACTAAAGAAAACACTCCGGGTTACATCACAGGGAGCTACCATCCCTGTGATACATACCTCCCATTCACTATGCGACCATTAGTATCGCTACAGATTGTACACTACTGTCTGGGCACATGGCAGTGTTCAGAAGGGAAGGAGCGCCATTTAGCTATTTGAATGCAGATTTAGCTGGAAAAGCGTGCAGACACAATGTATTGGGTCACCTGGCAACCCAAAAGATGTCCACCATGAACATGCTTGGCACTATCTTCTCTGCTTTCCATATCCCAAGGATTGCCTTGCTCATCACCCTTTAACACCCTTACATGAATCTGCCCTTACACTGGGACCCATAGACATGGACCATGGTGTTACCTGCTATTCTGTGGAGTTAAATGACAAGAAGAATAGTCAAGTAGCTGGGTCAGAACCAGAAGGACAGAATACAGAATCAGAAGACACAAGAGTAGTCAGTAAACGCGCCACTATCACAACAGGAAACAAATACGCAAGCCGCGAGCTGAACACAGAGGACTGAACCAGAGGAGAACAACGCTGTATATGGCAGATTCTGGCAATATGCTTTGACCTTTAGTAGGGTGTGGTACTTTCTAATTGGCTGAAGTAGGGAGCAGATTACTCCAGCTGGACAGCAGGAACAGATCCCAAATGAGATTGGACACACCATATGCAGAAGCCCTAATATAACTAAATGACAGAAAACCAGAATTGTCAAAATACCCATAAAGTGATTCCATTTTGTACATTAATTCACTGAGCGTTATAATATATAGGAGGAGTCAATATTTTTACTCCACAGCCACTTTCCAGAAATTAACACGCAGTGGATGTTTGAGAGTGAAAATTGCACATTTGCCATTTTATTTCCCAACACATAGTGCCCAGATTGTGCTCCAGGAGACACAAACCATCAATTAAGTGGATTCTTCTCACTATAATATTGCTAAATACAGGGATCCTAAATGTTGTTTGAGCACACTGCAAGACTCAGAAATAAGAGCGGATTTTACTGGATTGGTTTATAGAAACCTTGTTTCTTTTCAACTGCCTTTGAGCCACTAATAGTGTGGTGTCATGGTTGTGGACAGGGTTCCCTTCTCTGTCGTCTCGTGGTTAATTTTGTATGGCCTCCTTTTGGTTTGGGGAGGGCTATATGTACCTGTCCCCTCTGGGATTCCTTGTCAGTGATACATTCGTTCTTGGCTGTGTGTCTGACCCCCTGGTGTGCTTGCATACTGTTCTGTCCGATTGCCTCTCAGTGTATGACCCGGTCTGTTTTCTCGTTCTATGCCTTGCCTTGTGACACTGTGCTTACTGTCTATTCCGGCTCTAACCTTTGGCTTGATTACTCTGACTTCCCACCCGTCTGCCCCATTTGTACTGTACCGCTATCTTTGGCTTTCTGACATTTGGCTACGTCATGACCACTGTCTGTATTTAACCCTTTTGCACCTCATCGACCTCTCGGCTTGACTTTGGCACGCTCTGTCTACTCTCCGGCATCGCCGGTCATCGCCGCTACTCGGCGTCTGACTCCGCCTCCGCCCACTTACATGGTCGTCACGTGCTGCAGGTCCTGCGCTTCGGCAGGTAAGCTCACCGCAACTCTCCTCTCACACTCTCTGACCTCTCAGTATTCTTGCGCAGACTCCTGCTGTAAGTCTGCAGCAGGGTTCCTGATATTATCACTGATCTCACAGTATTTCTTCCTTGTCAGGTGTGGGTGCTTTAGTCTAGCCATGAACCCGTTGTGTGCACTCTATGAACAAGTGAGTAGCCTCACTCAAATGATGCAAAAACTATCTGTGGATCAGTGAACCCTGGCTCAGTCGCATCAACAGATTCAAAGAGAGGTTGCTGGCACCATTCAGGGTTCTTTTTCTTCTGGGGCTTGTGATGAGGGTGCCACAGATGTTTCCTTAGTTTCCCCCGAATCACCTATTAAGTTACCCGTCACCTTTTCTGGGGATAAAAAATTATTCAGGATGTTTAAAGAGGGGTGTAACTTGTTTTTCTCTCTGCGTCCACGCACCTCTGGGAATGAAAGCCAGAGGGTGGGAAATATTATGTCATTATTAAGGGGACCTCCAAAGGCTTGGGCTTTTTCTCTCTCTCCCTCCGCTCTGGAACGTGTGTCTGTGGATCTCTTTGAGCCTGATAGAGTGCATCTGGCTGAAGATATTGTGATGAGTGTGACACAGGGGAAGCATTCTGTGGAGTGGTTTTGTTCCGAGTTCAGACGCTGGGCAGCTGAGATATCCTGGAATGATGCCGCCTTAAGAGGGTTGTTCCACAGAGGCCTGTCCAACCGATTGCAGGACACACTGGCGTTGCTTCCTACCCCGGATACGCTGAAGGACGCCATGACCCAGGCTGTCCGTATGGACCGTAGGCTCCGTGCCAGAGGGGTGATGCTGCAGGAAACTCCTTTATACTCCACCTTAGGGGACACCTCTTCGATTTCAGAACCCATGGAGGTGGGAGCCATCTCGGTCAAAGAGAGTCAGAGAAGGAGATAACCAGCAGTGCTTTTACTGTGGAGCCCCAGGACACTGGAAAAAGGACTGTCCTTCTTGTCCCTCCTCATCTAAGATGTTGGGAAACACCTAAGTCTGGGTAATGATCGAGGAGGTTGTCCAGACTCCCAGGTACAATTTTCCTCATTTGCTAAAATCCTTCTCCAGGTGAAGTTTTAACTTGTTGATGGTCCCGTTGTGACTACCGCTTTTGTTGACTGCGGATCTACCATCAATTTAATTGACTCTCGTGTTGTGACTCCTTATAAGATAGGGACAGTCAGGCTTGAGTCCCCAGTCAAGGTGGTGGCCATTGACTCTTCTCCTCTCACTCAAGAAGGAATCTGTTTTATGTCTGAGGTTTTTTCTCCAAAAGTGGGCCCTGCTCATGTGGAAAACATAAGCTGTTTTGTCTTGAATAATTTGCCTACGGGTCTGGTTTTAGGTATGCCTTGGCTTCAACATCATAACCCTGTTATTGATTGGGTAACTGGGGAAATTGTCCAATGGGGGTCCAATTGTACCAGTCTGTGTTGCAATTCTGTGCCATTATCCACCCCTTTAAAATATGTATCTGTGTTGTCTGTCGGTCTGGAGGGTATTCCGGAGTACCTAAAAGACTTTGAAGACGTGTTCTCCGAAAGCGAGGCTGAGGCGCTACCACCACATAGACCTTTCGATTGTACCATTGACCTAGTTCCTGGAGCTAAACTGCCCAAGGCTCGTCTGTTTAATCTGTCCGGGCCTGAGCACCGAGCCATGAAGGAGTATATTACGGAGAGTCTCCGCAAAAGGCATATTCGCCTTTTGGTCTCGCCTGTAGCCGTGGTTTTTTTTCATTAAGAAAAAAGATGGTGGTTTGCTGCCGTGCCTCGTCTTTCGGGAACTTAACAAAATTACCGTGAGAAACGCACATCCACTTCCCCTCATTCCCGATATATGTAACCAACTTTCGGGGGCCAAATGGTTTTCCAAGCTTAATTTACGGGGGGCCTATAACTTGATAAGGGTTTGTGAAGGGGATGAGTGCAATACGGCGCTTCTCACGTCTGAAGGACTGCTTGAGAACCTGGTCATGAACTTCGGTCTGACCAGCGCTCCTGCGGTTTTTCAATATTTTATTAATGTCATTTTTTCTGATCTGATTGGGAGCTTTGTGGTCATTTATCTTGATGACATTTTAGTGTACTCCTCGGATAGTGAAACCCACTTGCACCATCTGCGAACGGTTCTTCTGAGACTTAAGGTACTGCCACACTTGGCGATCTCGTTAGCGATCACGATAACGACGCAATCGTTGGTGTGATCTTTTAGGTCGCTAGTAGCTGCCAAACAGGAGATCTCATAAACGACACATCAGCGGTCAGCGATCTCTTTAACGACTTTGGCGGTCGTTAGGATCTGTCATTAGCATGTACTGAGTGCTTCTGATTCATAGGAATTTCCAGCATCGCTCCTGCTCTCTGCGTCCTGCTAGCCTGCTTTGCAACTTTTGCGATCCTCTCTGTGACGCAAAAGAGAACTTACAGATATTGTGATCCACTCCGTGACGCAAAAAAACCCTAGTCCCGCCTGCGCCGGTTATATGCGTCACAAACGAGGTCGCTCGTCGTTCGCAAAAGGTGCCAAACACAGCGATATAGGCTCACCAGCGGGTCACCAACGATCAAAAAACGGTCCAGAACGCTAGTGAACAATCAGCGACATCACAGCAGGGGCCACATCGTTGCTACATGCCACACACAACGAGGTCGCTAACGAGATCGCTAAATAGTGACGTTTTAGTGATCTCGTTTGCGATCTCGTTTGCAATCTCGTTTAGTGTGGCATACCCTTTAGAGAAAACCATTTGTATGCTAACTTGGAAAAATATTCATTCTTTGTACAAGAATTGTCTTTTTTGGGTTTAATGTTTCTTGTGAGGGATTTCGTATGGATCCGAAAAAAATCCAGGCCATTACTGATTGGGTTCAACCTCATGATTAAAGGGTTTGCAAACTACTATCGAAAGTTCACTAAGGGTTTTTCACAGGTGGTTAAGCCCCTGACTGATCTCACACTCAAGGGGGCTGATGTTAAGAATTGGTCTGCGAAAAATTGTTTTCTGACTTTAAAAAAGTGTTTTATTTCCACCCCAGTGTTGGTCCAGCCAGTTCTGTCTGTTACACCTGGTCAAGGTCCACCTCTGTACCGGCCTCACGCCATCCTGTGCAGCCTCTCCTCCTTCACTCTCCTCTGCTTCCTGGTGTGCTGTCAGCAGGTCCCCGGGGAGAGTGCTTAGGTCGTGCTCGCTCCTGGTCTCTTAAAGAGACAGCGCGCATTTTTTGAAAATTTATTTGACCAATGGCGTGGTACTGATTACTATTTCTGGCCCCTCTGCCATAGGGAGGGTGCCGGAGCAACAAGTATCTTCTGTTGCTAGCTTCCGGTTCCGCTGTTATTGCGCCTGTGTGCCTGCAGTGTTCTGTCAAGTGCTCCGCTTACACTATTTTTCTCCACAGACTATCAGTTACTTGTCACCCGGCTGTTCATGACGACAACTGTACTGATGTTAAAAGTTTTGTGTCTGCGTGTGGGGTTTGTGTCCATTCTAAAAACTCTCATTGTTGGCCAGCCAGGGAATTTGTGCCTTTGCCAATTCCGAATAGACCATGGACACATTTGTCCATGGATTTCATCACTAATCTCCCTCCTTCCAGAGGTAACTCCATTGTGTGGGTGGTGGTGGATAAATTTTCCTAACAAGCTCATTTTGTACCACTGCCTGCTTTACCGTCTGCTGAAACCTTGGCCAGGTTGTTTGTGCAGCATGTGGTTTGGCTGCATGGGATGCCTATGAATGTGGTGTCTGACAGAGGTGTGCAGTTCGTAGCCAAGTTTTGGAGGGCTTTTTGTAAAAAGTTGGGAATCACATTGTCTTTTTCCTCTGCTTACCATCCGGAGTCTAATGGGCAGACCGAACGCACTAATCGGTCCTTGGAGCAAATTCTGAGATGTTTGGCATCTTCCAGACAGGATGACTGGTGTGATGCATTACCCATGGAAGAGTTTGCTTTCAATGGTCGGGTGAGTCAGTCCATGGGAATCTCTCCCTTCTTGGTCAACTATGGGTTTAACCCACATTTTGGGGAGTTTTCTCGCATGGACTCAGGTAGTCTAGGGGTGGAGGGTACTGTGCAACGCTTAAAGGCCCTGTGGAGGGAGGTTCAGTGAAACATCACCAAGGCCCAGGGAAAGTACAAATTTTTTGCGGACAAGAGAAGGGAGTAGGGTCCATTCCTAGTGAGCGAGAAGGTGTGGTTATCCACCCGTAATATTAAGCTCAAAGTCCCCTTGGCCAAACTGGGGCCTAAGTTCATTGGCCATTATAAAATTGTGGGGGTTGTCAACCTGGTGGCCTACAGGTTACAGCTTCCCACCTCCTTCAAAATAAACAATGCGTTTCACAGGTCCCTCTTAAAACCATTTGGAGCAGTTGAGGAGGACTCCTCATCTGTCACTCCTCCTGTATTGGTGGAGGGCCATATGGAATATGAGGTGGGGCGCATCGTTGATTCTCGGTGGGTGCGCCGGAATCTCCAGTATTTTATGCACTGGAAGGGGTATGCTCCGGAGGACCGGTCTTGGGTCTCGGCCAGTTCGGTGCATGCCGATCGGCTAGTTCGGGCTTTTCATGGCAGGCATCCTGAGAAGCCTGGTGGTCCATAGGCCCCCCGTTAAGAGGGGGGTACTGTCATGGTTGAGGACAGGGTTCCCGTTCCTGGTTTAGGGAGGGCTATATGTACCTGTCTGGGATTCCTTGTCAGTGACACATTCGTTCTTGGCTGTGTGTCTGACCCCCTGGTGTGCTTGCATACTGTTTTGTCCGATTGCCTCTTAGTGTATGACCCGGTCTGTTTTCTCGTTCTGTGCCTTGCCTTGTGACTGTGCTAACTGTCTATTCCGGCTCTGACCTTTGGCTTGATTACTCTGACTTCCCACCCGTCTGCCCCATTTGTACTGTACCGCTATCTTCGGCTTTCTGACTTTTGGCTACGTCCTGACTTCTCTCTGTATTTAACCATTTTGCACCTCAACGACCTCCCGGCTTGACTTCGGCACATTCTGACTACTCTCCGGCATCACCGGTCCCCGCCGCTACTCAGCGTCTGACCACCTCCAGCCACACCCCCGGTGGTCATGTTCTTCAGGTCCTGCGCTTCGGCAGGGAGCTCACTGCAGCTCTCCTCTCACACTCTGACCTCTCAGTATTCTTGCGCAGACTCCTGCTGTAAGTCTGCAACAGGGTTCCTGATATGTGGGAACCTCTGTTTTTCCATTGACAGATGATGGACCTGAGTGGAGACTTGTTTTTTTGTGAGAAGAGAATTGGTATTTTTGCCTACATAACATTGATTGGTTTCTTTTTATTCAATATTTGGGATGCAGAATGAACAAACAGTGGAACACCACACACTACTGGTTCATCCAACAAGGTTTTCTATTAAACTGTGAACTGTCATTGTCTTGGTAAATAAAGTAAACCTGTCAGCAGTTTTGGCTGATATAAGATGCTGCCACTGCCTTTCAAGACTTATCTATAGCATTCTGTAATGCTGTAGATAAGCCCCCGATCTAACCTGAAAGATAAGAAAAAGAACTTTTATTATACTCACCCTGGGGGCGTTCCTATGCGGTCTAGTCCCATGAGTGTTGTAGGTCCGGGTCCGTCGCCTCCCATCTTCTTGCGATGCCGCCCTCCTGCTTGCGTCATGGGTCCCCGACATCACGCTCCTGCCCAGGTGTATTTATCTGCCCTGTTGAGGGCAGAGTAAAGTACTGCAGTGCGTAGGTGCTGGGCCTCTCTGACCTTTCCCGGGGCCTGCGCACTGCAGTACTTTACTCTGCCCTCAACAGGGCAGACAAGTACACCTGCGCAGGAGCGCGATACCGGTGAGCCATGATGCAAGCAGGAGGATGGCATCGCCAGGGCCGGATTAAGAACATGATGGGCCTGGAGCTGAAGGGGCGGGCAAGGGGCGGGGCCAAACACGGCAATTCACAAAGGCCAAAAATGTAACGTAAAAAGATATAAACAAAGTAAATATATGATACATGCCTAATATAAATACAGTGGATATAGAAAGTCTGTTATGGTTATCACGCTGATAGTAACTTATGAGGCAAATAAACGGTTATTCACTGAACGCTAAACTGTGAAATCTCAAGACTAGCAAGGCATTCAGGGAAAAATATGCTGCCCAGTGTTGGGAAGCTTGGTCTCAGTCGCAAGATGAGGGTCCAACAGGATGACTCAAAACACACAGCCAAAACACCCAAGAACGGATAAGAGTAAAACATTGGCCTATCCTGAAGTGATTTGGGGGCACCTGGGCATAACAGGGACTTCAGACCCTGCAAACACCCAGATAAGTGAAGCAATTAAACCATGTCAGTCAAGGCGCATGGCAAGTTCTGTGTCTGTATGTATGTGTGTGGCCCAGCTATGTAAGGCACACATAAAATCCAGGAGAATGCACAGGAAGGTAACCGTAAAAGCTTGTTATCCATGCACTTCACTCACCCTTTCAGACACACCCACCAGGGGTATAGGAGGTAGTGACACGTAGCAGAGCTCAGTCTGTTTCCTGTCTGAGAAGAGCTCAAGGCAGATAGTTTTCTGTCTGAGGACAGTGCAGTTCAGTCTCAGTCCAGTCTGGACTTGGAGGATACTGAGAGCTAGTCAGTGAGCTCTAGAAGAAAGCTGACATTACCATCGAAGCTACAAGTGCTTATTCTAAGAGCGAGAGCAGGGCGAAGGGCATAGTGGAGAAGACAGAGAGAGAAGTGCTTCAGGTATTGGATTGCCTGCACTAAATCACCGGACACCGGAGTCCGAAGCGTTGCTAGTGTTTCAAGCATAGTAACAAGATAACCGGAGGCATCTGGACTACAGGTCGCAGAGAGCAGCCCTAAGTGTCGATACGTAATCGGAGTCAGGAGGAACAAGGACTTTTAGCAGGGCCCTGCATAGAAGGACTCTGTTCTCACCACTCAGAAGGCTCCATCACAATGTTGGCCGGGCATTACAGCTATAGAGAAAGCTGGAGAGTTCAGAGTTAACTTCGCTTCAGGCAAGTTGGGCTCACATACATATAGAAGTTAAGGAGGCCTCTAACCTGCTCAGCGGCTACCCGAGTGTGCATTCTCCACCCCGACCAGCTCCCCGGGATCTTCCTGAAACACCTTCAAGTAAAAGGTATGAAAAGAAGCTATTTCGTGTGTGACTGAATTATAACCTACACCCTGCATCATCACCATAGACTTCCAGGGACCAGTCTCACCTGTGGGAGACCTACCACCCAGCTGCCCCCATAACATCCCCTGTGAAGATCATTATAGCAGCGCTGGTCCAATTAACCAGATACTACAGGTGGCGTCACGAACTACCTATCCTAATAATCCCCTGTAAATATCCCCCATCGCTTGACTGCCAGGGCCACGGACCGAGTCCCGCTGCCAGTGACAACTCCCATAGAAATCATTGGGCTCGGCTCCGAGTACCCCATAGCCCTGGTAACCACTTCAGTGTGGTGCGAGTCATATGTCAGCAGCCCATCTATAACATTAGTACGTACCTGCCTATATACCAGTATCACAGCCATATATACCAGTACTGTGTGTGTATATATGTGTGGCCCAGCTATGTCAGGCACACATAATCCAGGAGAATGCACAGGAAGGTAACCGCAACGCTTGATATTCATTCACTCACACTTCTCAGCATTGCCACTAGAGGCATATCAGACTATTTAGTAGTGTGACGTAGCAAAGTCAGTCAGTCAGTGATTCTGTGTAGGAGGGAGAGGAGTTCAGTCTGTTTCCTGTCTGAGTACAGGGTAGTTCAGTCTCAGTCCAGTCTGGACTTGGAGGATACTGAGAGCTAGTCAGTGAGCTCTAGAAGAAAGCTGACATTACCATCGAAGCCACAAGTGCTTATGCTAAGAGCGAGAGCAGGGCGAAGGGCATAGTGGAGAAGACAGATAGAAAAGTGCTTCAGGTATTGGATTGCCTGCACTAAATCACCGGACACCGGAGTCCGAAGCGTTGCTAGTGTTTCAAGCATAGTAACAAGATAACCGGAGGCATCTGGACTACAGGTCGCAGAGAGCAGCCCTAAGTGTCGATACGTAATCGGAGTCAGGAGGAACAAGGACTTTTAGCAGGGCCCTGCATAGAAGGACTCTGTTCTCACCACTCAGAAGGCTCCATCACAATGTTGGCCGGGCATTACAGCTATAGAGAAAGCTGGAGAGTTCAGAGTTAACTTCGCTTCAGGCAAGTTGGGCTCACATACATATAGAAGTTAAGGAGGCCTCTAACCTGCTCAGCGGCTACCCGAGTGTGCATTCTCCACCCCGACCAGCTCCCCGGGATCTTCCTGAAACACCTTCAAGTAAAAGGTATGAAAAGAAGCTATTTCGTGTGTGACTGAATTATTACCTACACCCTGCATCATCACCATAGACTTCCAGGGACCAGTCTCACCTGTGGGAGACCTACCACCCAGCTGCCCCCATAACATCCCCTGTGAAGATCATTATAGCAGCGCTGGTCCAATTAACCAGATACTACAGGAGGCGTCACGAACTACCTATCCTAATAATCCCCTGTAAATATCCCCCATTGCTTGACTGCCAGGGCCACGGACCGAGTCCCACTGCCAGTGACAACTCCCATAGAAATCATTGGGCTCGGCTCCCAGTACCCCATAGCCCTGGTAACCACTTCAGTGTGGTGCGAGTCATATGTCAGCAGCCCATCTATAACATTAGTACGTACCTGCCTATATACCAGTATCACAGCCATATATACCAGTACTGTGTGTGTATATATGTGTGGCCCAGCTATGTCAGGCACACATAATCCAGGAGAATGCACAGGAAGGTAACCGCAACGCTTGATATTCATTCACTCACACTTCTCAGCATTGCCACTAGAGGCATATCAGACTATTTAGTAGTGTGACGTAGCAAAGTCAGTCAGTCAGTGATTCTGTGTAGGAGGGAGAGGAGTTCAGTCTGTTTCCTGTCTGAGTACAGGGTAGTTCAGTCTCAGTCCAGTCTGGACTTGGAGGATACTGAGAGCTAGTCAGTGAGCTCTAGAAGAAAGCTGACATTACCATCGAAGCCACAAGTGCTTATGCTAAGAGCGAGAGCAGGGCGAAGGGCATAGTGGAGAAGACAGAGAGAGAAGTGCTTCAGGTATTGGATTGCCTGCACTAAATCACCGGACACCGGAGTCCGAAGCGTTGCTAGTGTTTCAAGCATAGTAACAAGATAACCGGAGGCATCTGGACTACAGGTCGCAGAGAGCAGCCCTAAGTGTCGATACGTAATCGGAGTCAGGAGGAACAAGGACTTTTAGCAGGGCCCTGCATAGAAGGACTCTGTTCTCACCACTCAGAAGGCTCCATCACAATGTTGGCCGGGCATTACAGCTATAGAGAAAGCTGGAGAGTTCAGAGTTAACTTCGCTTCAGGCAAGTTGGGCTCACATACATATAGAAGTTAAGGAGGCCTCTAACCTGCTCAGCGGCTACCCGAGTGTGCATTCTCCACCCCGACCAGCTCCCCGGGATCTTCCTGAAACACCTTCAAGTAAAAGGTATGAAAAGAAGCTATTTCGTGTGTGACTGAATTATAACCTACACCCTGCATCATCACCATAGACTTCCAGGGACCAGTCTCACCTGTGGGAGACCTACCACCCAGCTGCCCCCATAACATCCCCTGTGAAGATCATTATAGCAGCGCTGGTCCAATTAACCAGATACTACAGGTGGCGTCACGAACTACCTATCCTAATAATCCCCTGTAAATATCCCCCATCGCTTGACTGCCAGGGCCACGGACCGAGTCCCGCTGCCAGTGACAACTCCCATAGAAATCATTGGGCTCGGCTCCGAGTACCCCATAGCCCTGGTAACCACTTCAGTGTGGTGCGAGTCATATGTCAGCAGCCCATCTATAACATTAGTACGTACCTGCCTATATACCAGTATCACAGCCATATATACCAGTACTGTGTGTGTATATATGTGTGGCCCAGCTATGTCAGGCACACATAATCCAGGAGAATGCACAGGAAGGTAACCGCAACGCTTGATATTCATTCACTCACACTTCTCAGCATTGCCACTAGAGGCATATCAGACTATTTAGTAGTGTGACGTAGCAAAGTCAGTCAGTCAGTGATTCTGTGTAGGAGGGAGAGGAGTTCAGTCTGTTTCCTGTCTGAGTACAGGGTAGTTCAGTCTCAGTCCAGTCTGGACTTGGAGGATATTGAGAGCTAGTCAGTGAGCTCTAGAAGAAAGCTGACATTACCATCGAAGCCACAAGTGCTTATGCTAAGAGCGAGAGCAGGGCGAAGGGCATAGTGGAGAAGACAGATAGAAAAGTGCTTCAGGTATTGGATTGCCTGCACTAAATCACCGGACACCGGAGTCCGAAGCGTTGCTAGTGTTTCAAGCATAGTAACAAGATAACCGGAGGCATCTGGACTACAGGTCGCAGAGAGCAGCCCTAAGTGTCGATACGTAATCGGAGTCAGGAGGAACAAGGACTTTTAGCAGGGCCCTGCATAGAAGGACTCTGTTCTCACCACTCAGAAGGCTCCATCACAATGTTGGCCGGGCATTACAGCTATAGAGAAAGCTGGAGAGTTCAGAGTTAACTTCGCTTCAGGCAAGTTGGGCTCACATACATATAGAAGTTAAGGAGGCCTCTAACCTGCTCAGCGGTTATCCAGAATGTGCATTCTCCACCCCGACCAGCTCCCCGGGATCTGCTTGAACCATCTACCAGTAAAAGGTATGAAAAGAAGCTGCATTGTGTGTGACTGAATTATCTACCCCCTGCTTCATCACCATAGACTTCCAGGGACCAGTCTCACCTGTGGGAGACCTACCACCCAGCTGCCCCCATAACATCCCCTGTGAAGATCATTATAGCAGCGCTGGTCCAATTAACCAGATACCACAGGTGGCGTCACGAACTACCTACCTAATAATCCCCTGTAAATATCCCCCATCGCTTGACTGCCAGGGCCACGGACCGAGTCCCGCTGCCAGTGACAACTCCCATAGAAATCATTGGGCTCGGCTCCGAGTACCCCATAGCCCTGGTAACCACTTCAGTGTGGTGCGAGTCATATATGTCAGCAGCACATCTATGTATAACATTAGTACCTGCTTATATACCAGTACCACAGCTATACATAGCAGTAACATGTCTGTATATATGTCAGCAGCACAAGATGTATTATAACATTAGTACCTGCTCCACAGGAACACACAACTCACACCTCAGTCTGACCTCCTCCTATAGCAGTTTTTCTCAACCTTCTCAGCCTCAGGGCACCCTGGGAAATAATTAAAGTCCGGCCGATCAGACAAGAATTTGGACAGTCTAAACGGCCCTTAATACTGCCACACATAGCCCCCTTATAGTGCCACACACAGCCCCCTTAATACTGCCACACATAGCCATCTCAATAATACTGCCATACATAGCCACATTAGTAATATTGCGTCAGAGAGGCCCCATACACAGATATATGGCAACATTGAGAGGCCCATTCTGTATATGGTGCAGCATTGAATGTCCCATAGTAATATAGGGCAACATTGAGAGGCCCATTCTAGTATATAGCGCAGCACTGAATGTCCCATAGTAATATAGGGCAGCATTGAGAGGCCCATTCTAGTATATGGTGCAGCATTGAATGTCCCATAGTAATATAGGGCAACATTGAGAGGCCCATTCTAGTATATAGCGCAGCATTGAATGTCCCATAGTAATATAGGGCAGCATTGAGAGGCCATTCTAGTATATAGCGCAGCATTGAATGTCCCATAGTAATATAGGGCAGCATTGAGAGGCCCATTCTAGTATATAGCGCAGCATTGAATGGCCCATAGTATATATAGCGCAGCATTGAATGGCCCATAGTATATATAGGGCAGCATTTAGAGGGCCATTCTAGTATATAGCGCAGCATTGAATGGCCCATAGTATATATAGCGCAGCATTGAATGGCCCATAGTATATAATGGGCAGCATTGAGAGGGCCATTCAATGCTGCGCTATATACTAGAATGGACCTCTCAATGCTGCCCTATATTACTATGGCCATTCAATGCTACGCTATATACTATAATCTGCCTCTCAGAGGCCCATTATAGTATATACCGTAGCGTAGCATGAATGGGGGCCATAGTATATAGGACAGCATTGAGAGGCAGAGGCCCATAATATAGCGCAGCCTCTATATTGTAATGCACTCCCCATAGGCAGTCTTATTTATAATGCACCCCATAGGCAGTCTTATTTATAATGCACCCCATAGGCAGTCTTATTTATAATGCACCCCATAGGCAGTCTTATTTATAATGCACCCCATAGGCAGCCTTACTTATAATGCACCCCATAGGCAGCCTTACTTATAATGCACCCCCATATCCAGCTGTACTTACGTACTTATAATGCACTCCCCCATATGCAGCCGTACTTATAATGCACCACATATCCAGCCGTACTTATAATGCACCCCCATATCCAGCTGTACTTACGTACTTATAATGCACTCCCCCATATCCAGCCGTACTTATAATGCACCCCATATCCAGCCGTATTTATAATGCACCCCCATATCCAGCCGTACTTATAATGCACCCCCATATCCAGCCGTACTTATAATGCACCCCATAGGCAGCCTTACTTATAATGCACCCCCATATCCAGCAGTACTTATAATGCACCCCATAGGCAGCCTTACTTATAATGCACCCCATATGCAGCCTTACTTATAATGCACCCCATAGGCAGCCTCTGTACTATAATGTACCCCCTTTACAAAAATAATAAATTCTGTACTCACCTCTCTTGCTCCCGGCTCCTGCGCTGCTCACTGCTCTCCCTCTCAGCGTCTGACTGCCAGCGCCGGGCAGTGACGTCATCGCGCCCGCTGTCAGACGCTGAGAGGGGGATTATGGGAGAGAAGGAGCGCTCGCTCCTTCTCTCTCAATGCGGTCAGCTGTATTGGCTGGATGCCGATACAGCTGACCCTGCGATGACGGGCGGGGGGCCCACTGCTGGCACCGGGCCCCCCACCGCCTGCTCAGGGGCCCCATAGCGGCAGAGCAGGGAGATTGATTCTCCCTGCCATGCCGCAGAAAGTAACACCGCCCCCTCTGCCCCCCCCCAGTAGCTACGCTACTGGGCCTATCTCTAACAAGGGGCCTGGAGCTGCAGCTCCATCAGCCCCTACGTTAATCCGGCCCTGGGCATCGCAAGAAGATGGAAGGCGCCGGACCCGCACCTGCAACACCCATCGGACCGGACCGCCCCCACGGGTGAGTATAATAAAAGTTATTTTTCTTATCTTTCAGGTTAGATCAGGGGCTTATCTACAGCATTATAGAATGCTGTAGATAAGCCCTGAATGGAAGTGGCTGCATCTTATATCGGCCAAAACTGCTGACAGATTCCCTTTAAAGTTTTTTACATAGCTTGCCATTTTTATGGACAGTTTAAGTAGAAATGTTCAAAAGTTTAAAACTCAAGGATATTTTATAAAAAACAATTATTATTTTTTTTTTATCTTAGCAGATGACTGTACCAGGAGATCAGAGGGACAAGTGACATCTTCAATTTTTAAATCTGATGATCTTGAGATCCTACAAGATACAACTGAAGTGAATGCTATTACTCCAGATATACCATCATCCATTCACAGCAAAGATCTGTCATCTGATCCTATGAAACAGGTCCCATCTTCTGAGTCATTACCGACTACAAACGAAAATCAAAGTCTCAAAAGAGGCATTAAAAAACAAACTGCTCCTAAAGCAAATAAGTCACTTTCATGTTCGGAATGTGGGAAATGTTTTAAACAGAAATCAAGGCTTGTTAATCACCAGAGAATTCACACAGGTGAGAAGCCTTTTTCCTGTTCAGAATGTGGGAAATATTTTGCACAGAAATCAAATTTTGTTACCCACCAGAGAGCTCACACAAGGGAGAAGCCTTTTTCATGTTCAGAATGTGGAAAATGTTTTTACCACAAATCAGATTTGGTTAAACACCAGATAACTCACACAAGGCAGAAGCCTTTTTCCTGTTCAGAATGTGGGAAATGTTTTAACCGGAAATCAGGTCTTTATAGCCACCAGAGAACTCACACAGGGGAGAAGCCTTTTTCATGTTCAAAATGTGGAAAATGTTTTTACCACAAATCAGATTTGGTTAAACACCAGAGAACTCACACAGGGATAAGCCTTTTTCCTGTTCAGAATGTGGGAAATGTTTTACCCGGAAATCAGTTCTTTATAGTCACCAGAGAACTCACACAGGGGAGATGCCTTTTTCATGTTCAGAATGTGGGAAATGTTTTAAACATAAATCACAGCTTGTTACTCACCAGATAACCCACACAGGGAGAAGCCTTTTTCCTGTTCAGAATGTGGGAAATATTTTGCACAGAAATCAAATTTTGTTACCCACCAGAGAACTCACAGAGGGGAGAAGCCTTTTTCATGTTCAGAATGTGGGAAATGTTTTAAACATAAATCACAGCTTGTTACTCACCAGAGAACCCACACAGGGGAGAAGCCTTTTTCCTGTTCAGAATGTGGGAAATGTTTTAACCAGAAAATGGTTCTTGATAGACACCAGAGAACTCACACAGGGGAGAAGCCTTTTTCCTGTTCAGAATGTGGAAAATGTTTTAACCGGAAATCAAGTTTGGTTGCCCACCAGAGAAGTCACACAGGGGAGAAGCCTTTTCCATGTTCAGAATGTGGGAAATGTTTTTACCAGACATCAGATTTGGTTAAGCACCAGAGAACTCACACAGGGGAGAAGCCTTTTTGCTGTTCAGAATGTGGAAAAATTTTTAACCGGAAATCAAATTTTGTTACCCACCAGAGAACTCACACAGGGGAGAAACCTTTTTCATGTTCAGAATGTGGGAAATGTTTTAACCATAAATCAAATTTGGTTAAGCACCAGAGAACTCACACAGGGGAGAAGCCTTTTTCATGTTCAGATTGAGGGAAATATCTTAACCGGAAAGAGCATCTTGTTAGACATCAGCGCAGTCACACAGAGAAGAAGCCTTTTCCATTTTCTTAATGTGGGAAATATTTTACTTGGAAATCAACTGTTAATCAACATGAGAGATGTCACACAGGGGAGAAGCCTTTTTTATGTTCAGAATGTTGGAATCGTTTTAACCAAAATTGGATCTTAAAGAGGTTGTCTCTTGTCATTCCTCATGTTTTCTGACAAAAAGGATAAAACTAATAATCTTTATATAGCACTATCTTGTTCCCCAGTGCAAACATTATCATTGCTGTCCCTGATGGGGCTCACAATCTAAATTCCCTATCAGTATGTCCTTGGAATGTGGAAGGAAAACCCATGCAAACGGGGAGAACATACAAACTCCTTGCAGATGTTGTCCTTAGTGGGATTTGAACCCAATACTTCAGCACTGCAAAGCTGCAGTGTTAACCACCAAGCCACCGTGCTGCCCTATGAATGTTATTAATTTCTGCACAGGGCTCGTGTGATGTAACAAGCTCACATAAGCCCAGGGACAGTGAGTCTCAACACCTTTGAAGTGGAGCCGGCCCGCCAGCGGAGTATGAGTGATTTTATTTTAATAAGGCCAAACATGAGGAATGAGTTCACTGTGAAAAAAAAATTACAATATATAATTATACATAAAATGATCCCTTGATTAGAAGATTCACTGACAAAAGGATAAAACTAAACTTTATTAACCCCTTAATGTCCACTGACGTGCAGAGTCCGTCATGGCAAGGTGCCAGTTCCGGCACCAGGACGGACTCTGCACGTCATGCCTTTGATCTACCACTGCGTGTAAACACGCAGTGGTAGATCAGTGCCGACAGCTGTCATAGACAGCTGACAGGCACGGCAAGCGGTGCGGGGACCTTTGCCGTCGGTCCCCGCACCCACAGCGCTGTGATTGGTCAGTCAATCTGACTGACCAAACACAGCAGCGATCGTGCAGGAGAAGCTGAAATTTCAGCTTCCCCAGCGCGATCAGTGCAGGAGCCGGCGCTGCAGTGGCCAGGCTTCCTGCACTGACAGCCAGGAGCGGAGCCCCCACCGCCCCTGGCTGTTAACCCCCTGACTGCTGCGATCGAGCGCGATCGCAGAGCTCAGGGGGGGAGGCAGAGGGTCGGGAGCTCCCTCTGCCTCAGATCAGCGCCACCGCAGTGTATTTGCAGGGCCTGATCTCTGCCTTGATGACCCGGGGGTTGTCATGACAACCTCCGGGTCATCTAGCTACGGAAGCTGCTGTGATCATGTCACAGCAGCTTTCCCCATAGGTACAATGCATTGCAATGCTCTGGCAATAAAAAGTAAAAAAAGTGAAAGTCCCATAAAGGGACAAGTTAAAAAAAATCATTTTTTTTTTAAAATTGTAAAAAAATATTAAAAAATAATTTTAAAAAAATCCCCTAAAAAATACACATTTTTATGTAATAAAAAAAATAAAAAACAAAAAACATACACATGTTAGGTATCGCCACGTCCGTAAAAATCCCATCTATAAAAGCGTAACCCTAGTTAACCCCTTCAGTGAAAGTCGTAAAAAAAAAACACAAAAAAGTAGTAAATTATACTTTTTCCAAGCGGTATCATTATACCGCTTGGAAAAAGTGCAATAACACGCGATCAAAAAGTCAGATATAAATAATCATGGTACCGCTGAAAACGTCATCTTGTCCCGCAAAAAACAAGCCGCTATACAGCATCATCAGCGAAAAAATAAAAAAGTTATAGCTCGCGGAATAAACTGATGCAAAAATAATTATTTTTTCTATAAAATTTTTTATTGTGTAAAAAAACGCCAAAACATAAAAAAAAATATATAAATGAGGAATCGCCGTAACCGTAGTGACCCGAAGAATAAAGCTGCTTTATCAATTTTACCACACACGGAACGGAGGAAAAAAAAAAAACAATTCCTGAATTGCTGGTTTTTGTTCATTCTGATTCCACAAAAATCGGAATAGGAAACGATCAAAAAACGTTATGTGCCTGAATATGGTACCAATAAAAACGTCAGCTCGTCCCGCAAAAAATAAGCCCACAGATAACTCTGTCGGCCGAAATATGGAAAAATTATAGCTCTCAAAATACGGCGATGCAAAAATTTCTTACAAAAAATTATTCCAAAAAAAAGCATCTTTTAGTGTGTGACAGAAGCTAAACATGAAAAAAGGGTGTAAATCTGGTATCGCTGTAATCGCACCGATCCGAGGAATAAAGTCGCCTAATCACTAATACCGCACGAGGAACGGCGTAAAAAAGAAAACCAATTCTTCACCTTTGGTAGATTTGTTCATTGTGCCTCCCAAAGATCGCAGTAAGGCGATCACAGTGGTTCCCCCCCGCATATGGGGTATCAGCGTACTCAGGACAAAATGCACAATAGCTTTTGGGGTCCTATTTCTCCTGTTACCCTTATAAAAATAAAAATTTGGGGGCAAAAAGGTCATTTTTGTGGAAAAAAATGATTTTTTTTATTTTCACAGCTCTACGTTATAAACTTCTGTGAAGCCCTTGGGGGTTCAAAGTGCTCACCACACATCTAGATAAGTTCCTTGGGGGGTCTAGTTTGCAAAATGGGGTCATTTGTGGGGGGTTTCTACTGTTTAGGCACATCAGGGGCTCTCCAAGCGCGACATGACACCCGCAGACCATTCCATCAAAGTCTGCATTTAAAAACGGTGCTCCTTCCCTTCCGATCTCTGCCATGCATCAAAATAGTGGTTCCCCCCCACATATGGGATATCAGCGTACTCAGGACAAATTGCACAATAGCTTTTGGGGTCATATTTCTCCTGTTACCATTATAAAAATAAAAATTTGGGGCAAAAAGATTATTTTTGTGGAAAAAAATGATTTTTTTATTTTCACGGCTCTACGTTATAAACTTCTGTGAAGCACTTGGGGGTTCAAAGTGCTCACCACACATCTAGAAAAGTTCCTTGGGGGGGTCTAGTTTCCAAAATGGAGTCACTTGTGGGGGTTTCTACTGTTTAGGCACATCAGGGGCTATCCAAACGTGACATGACACCCACAGACCATTCCATCAAAGTCTGCATTTGAAAAAGGCGCTACTTCCCTTTCGAGCTCTGCCATGCATCAAAATAGTGGTTTCCCCCCACATATGGGGTATCAGCGTACTCAGGACAAATTGCACAATAACTTTTGGGGTCCTGTTACCCTTTGGAAAATAACAATTTGGGGTGGAAAGATCATTTTTGTGGAAAAGATATGATTTTTTAATTTTACTGCTCTACGTTATAACCTTCTGTGAAGCCCTTGGGGGTTCAAAGCTCTCAACACACATCTAGATAAGTTCCTTGGGGGGTCTAGTTTCCAAAATGGGGTCACTTGTGGGGGGTTTCCACTGTTTAGGCACACAGGGACTCTCCAAATACGACATGGCATCCAATCTCAATTCCAGCCAAAAAAGTCAAATGGCGCTGCTTCCCTTCCGAGCTCTGCCATGCGCCCAAATAGTGGTTTACCCCCACCTATGGGGTATCGGCGTACTCAGGACTAATTGCACAATAAATTTTGGGGTCCTTTTATCCTTTGGAAAATAAAAATTGGGATGAAAAGATCATTTTTGTGGAAAAAATATGATTTTTTAATTTTACGGCTCTACGTTATAACCTTCTGTGAAGCCCTTGGGGGTTAAAAGCTCTCACAACACATTTAGATAAGTTCCTTGAGGGGTCCAGTTTCCAAAATGGGGTCACTTGTGGGGGGTTTCCACTGTTTAGGCACACAGGGACTCTCCAAATGCGACATGGCGTCCAATCTCAATTCCAGCCAAAAAAGTCAAATGGCGCTGCTTCCATTCCGAGCTCTGCCATGCGCCCAAATAGTGGTTTACCCCCCACACATGGTATATCAGTGTACTCTGGAGAAATTGTACAACAAATATTGTGGTTCATTTTCTCCTGATACCCTTGACAAAATGTAAAAAAATTGTGTCGAAAGAAAAATTTTGGGAAAAAAAGTTAAATGTTCATTTTTTTCCTTCCACATTGCTTCAATTCTTGTGAAGTACCTAAAGGGTTAATAAACTTCTTGAATGTGGCTTTGAACACGTTGAGGGGTGCAGTTTTTAGAATGGTGTCACTTTTGGGTATTTTCTGTCATATTGACCCCTCAAATTCACTTCAAATGTGAGGTGGTCCCTAAAAAAATGGTTTTGTAAATTTTGTTGGAAAAATGAGAAATTGCTGGTCAATTTTTAACACTTATAACTTCATAACAAAAAAAAATTTTGGTTCCAAAATTGTGCTGATGTAAAGTAGACATGTGGGAAATGTTATTTATTAACTAATTTTTGTGACATATCTCTCTGATTTAATGGCATAAAAATTAAAAGTTTGAAAATTGCAAAATTTTCAAAATTTTTGCCATATTTACATTTTTTTCATAAAAAAAAACGCAAGTTATATTGAAGAAATTTTACCACTATCATGAAGTACAATATGTCACGAGAAAACGATCTCAGAATCGCCAAGATCCGTAGAAGCGTTCCAGAGTTATAACCTCATAAAGAGACAGTGGTCAGAATTGTAAAAATTGGCCTGGTCTTTAACCTACAAAATGGCTTGGTCATTAAGGGGTTAATTCCAAATGTAAAGCTATACCCAAAATTCACCCCCTGAAGGTTAGTTAGAAGGTGACTAATAGAAAAACCATATGACCCACGTTTCAGTTTATAGGGTGAGGTGACGGTTTCATCGTCCTCACCAAAGGCGACTCATCGGGAGACTTTATTTAATATTGACCTATATTCAAGTCAGACTAGATGAAAAAAAAAAAACTAAAATCATGTATCATGTTATCCAAAACAGTCAGAAAACTAGCTACATATTGGCAGATCCCAGAATTCAAACTATGTACTTTGTAAGGCCGGGTTTACATTGCGTTGTGGGCAATGCGCTGACTGCATCCGTCACATAGCGGCACTAACGCTATGTAACGGATGCGTTAACGTCGCCATTGCCCACAATAGCAATAGCGCATCCTAACGCATGCCGAAATCGTCATGTGTTAGCGATGTGCCGTCATTCTGTGACGGACCTCGGACGCGGTCTGCAGCGTTCGGTGTCCGTCACTGCTAGCTGAGATAGAGACGCTGCGCTAGCATGATCGCATAATGCGATCACAAAATGACACTGGCGTTAATGCAGTCCGTCAACGCTATGCGAACCTAGCCTAAGCTTATAAGCCACTCCAGTGTCTGTCAGTCAGGAATAGAAAGTATGTGAAAATACAGTATAATTATTGTGTTTTTTCTCCTATAGGGACTGCCCTAGTTTGGTATTGTATCAGCTGCAGTAGCGTAGCGACCAGGGGGGCAGAGGGTGCGACTAGGTGCACCACCTGAGTTGTAATCAGGGATACCGGTTAGGGGCCCACTCAGATTTTTCACCCCCCACACCTCCGAGCTGAACCCTTAGCTGAACCCCTAGCTACGCCTCTGGGCAGCTATCAATTAGTAGTGCAGACAAATAGTCCTAGACTAAACTCCGTTCTCAGACGGCCCAATATATACCACTCAGGGAAAACTTACCTGCTCCAAAGATCATTAGCAGCTTCTAACTAATGGCCATGCTGCGGTCTGTCAGGGAATGAGTGCAATATCGTTATAAAGACTAGGGATATGTGCAACCATAATGTCTGGGAGATCTGTGCAATTATTTACTATGAATATGGAAATTATCTCTGGAAGTTACGTGTTCCCTGAGCGGTATATACTGTATTTTCACACACTATCTATTCCTGACACTGGAGTGGCTTATAAACTTACGAAGTATATAGTGTTAAGTCTGGGATCTGCCTATATGTGTTTTCTGACTGTTTCGGATAACATGATACATGATTTACGGTTTTCTTCGTCTTGTCTCCCTTGAATATAGGTCAATATTAAATAGTCTCCTGATGAGTCGCCTTTGGCGAGTACGATGAAACCCATAGAAATGAGAGGCTTGGAGAGTGAGTGTGTATACGTCACCTCACCCCATATACTGAGACGTGGGGTATATGTTTTTTTCTATTAGTCACCTTCTGACTAACCTTCAGGGGGTGAGTTACGGGTATAGTTTTACATTTGGAATTAATAAAGTTTAGTTTTAGCCTTTTGTCAGTGAATTTTATAATCAAGGGATCATTTTATATATAATTATCTTATTATAATTTTTTTTTCTCAGTGAACTCATTCCTCATGTTTGGCCTCATTAAAATAAAAACACTCATACTCCGCTGGCATACCGGCTCCACTTCAGCAGTTTTGAGACTCACTGTCCCGGGGCTTATGTGAGGTTGTTATATCACACGAGCCCTGCGCCCAATCAGCGGCAGCTTCACTGTTCCCGATTTCAGATGTATTGAACATGAACAGGAAGCCAGGGCTGCGGCTGCTCTGACTGCCTCATGATGCTCGATTTATCTGAAGGTGGGGACAGTGACGCCAGCACTGATTGGGCACAAGGCTCACATGACATAAAAGCCTCAAAAGAACGCAAGTGCCAACACCGCTGAAACGGCGCCAGAATGGGAGGTTTGTATAAGTATTTTTATTTTAACAGGACCAAACATCAGGAATGAGAAGGGATTGTCCAACTAGTGGACCACCTTTTAAAACATAAAAAGTCCCACATAGAGAGAAGTCATTATCATACCTAGAGTGAGAAATGAATTACAGGAAAATTGTAGTTTGTTGACCTTCAAAAATAACTCAGACAGGGAGAACCTGTATATATTATTGACAAATTGTACAAAAACATGATGCTCGTGGCATGCGTTCAAGGATGGAATATTATATGGGAGTTTTTTATAGAATAAACCACATGCCAACAGAAAATAAACTACCCAAAACAGACATTTATCAGTAAGAGTAACTCCTCTTTATTAGGTAAACACTCCCTAGATAAAGCTAAATGTGAAATGCGCATCAGGGTGCCGCGGCCACTTGAAGGTAAAGTGCCAATATACCGCCATCATCTACCTTTCTTTCCTCTGGTCCCTAACTGTTGATCTATCATTAATTTGCATTTACCTATTGCATAATACTGATTCATGCATAGCATTTATTAATACCACCATCATTATTTTGATTTTGGACATGAGGATAATTGTCTTGATCCTTTAAATGTGATATACAGTATGTATTTTCAGCTGCAGATGGAAGGAAGAGAGCCACAGTATTCATTACTGATGGGTAGGCGGAGCCCCAGATCAGGATGTCACCTCAGATCAAAAGAGTGCTGACTGGCTGGCCCCTCCAGCTCGGGCTCCTCCTACTCAGCTCCAGTCTAAGATTTGAGGTCCAGAAGGATGGTCGCTGCTAATGCAGCTCCTCAGAAGATTTTATTATTTTATATTCGGACAGGAGACCTGGATCACTAGTTGGTCTAGAGGTCTCAGGGGTACCAGCGCTGCTGTACCCCAACCTCTCCCTTGGCGGATCTGTACTTACTCAAAGTCCCTGCAGAATCCTTGCCGGCCCTGGGGGATGAGGAGAGCTTCCCTGGCGGACGCAAACCACACGTGCGGTCACTGCGTTCCTCGCCCTGGGGGGAAGCATGGGCACAGCGCCAGAAACCCCTGAGGGTCCCTGTGGCGCCTTGGCTGGTGAGTACTCCACACAAAATTTTATTATTAATGTGTGAGTGCTTTAGCGTCTGATGACAGCGCTATTACATGTATATCAGTATGCTTCAGCGCTGCGGTGACAGCGCTATTACATGTTTATCAGTGTTTTTTCACCAGCCTCTCCCTTGGCGGATCTGTAATTACATAATGGTCCCTGCAGAATCCTTGCCGGCCCTGGGGGATGAGGAGAGTTTTCCCTGGCGGGGGCGCAAACCACACGCTGGGTCACTGCGCTTCCCGCCCTGGGGGGAAGCATGGGCATAGCGCCAGAAACCCTTAGGGGTCCCTGTGGCGCTGAGCTGATGAGTTTTCCACACAATTTTTATTATAATAATGTGTGAGTGCTTCAGCGCTGCGGTGACAGCGCTACTACTGTATGTCAGTATGCTTCAGTGCTGCTGTGACAGCGCTGTTACATTGTAGATGTGGTGATCTTTTGTCCGCAGGCAGATAGCTGCAGGACAGAGAGGGAGCAGGAGCGGGGGAGTTCGCGCTCAACATTTGAGCTAGCAGGGGGCGTGGCCTATCTATTCCCGGTCTTTTGAGCAGGAAGACGCGCGCTCTGGCGTTTCTCCTGCGACTCCCTCACTGTGGCGGCCATTACACAGGCTCCTGGGCTCCTCAGACCGCTCCTCTCCTCATAAGACACCACGGCCAGCTGGGTGAGTGCTGATTCCTCACCCTGCAGCGCAGCGATCGCTATCCTGCAGCTGCAGTCTCATTAGAGACATAAAATTGGCTGGGACTCACACTTCATATATATATGTTGTGGTGAGTTTGCAATATTAACCCTTCTGAGGGTTATTTCTACCAGAAAAATTTTTTGACTGAATACCGCTGGGGTAACCCTGCCTGGTGGAGCGTTAACCCTTCAGCATATATAAAAAAAAAAAAAAAAAAAAAAAAAAGAAAAACCGCATAGTTTTTGCTGGTATTACCGCTTTGGCCTGTTCATACAGGTGAGACATGTCTGAACAGAGTTCAGATGCCGCGGATCACGTCCCAGTGCCATTGCGGCAATCAGATACGCAGACCTCCACAGCGTCTAGCGCTGCGGTCGACAGCGGTGAAAAATTGGACGATATCGCTCGATCGATCAACAACTTGTCTGACCTTTTAGGTCAATATGTGTCTGCTAATTCTTCTCAGAGGAAGCGACGCAGGCCGTTACCGGCCTCTACACGGAGCGAGTCAGACGTATCTGATATTGGGCAGAGTTCCCCTTTAAATTCGGATGGAGAAATATCCGATTCAGATGCGGACGAGCCGCAGGGGCGTTCCTCTATGGCGAAGCGTACGGAGGCATTAATTGAAGCCATGAGAGATATATTACAGTTACCGGAGGAGGTAACTAGTCGTCCTGGTAAATCAGCACGCATGTTCCAGGAGTCCCGTGCTTCGCGTACAACATTGCCAGCTCTGGATGAGCTTAATAGTGTAATAGAGGAGGAACGTCTAGGTCCAGATAAGCGTTTTCATGGAACGCATTTCTTGGATACACTTTATCCTTGCTCTGCGGAGTTAAAGGCTAATTGGACTTCTGCTCCTGAAGTGGATGTGTCTTTATCTCAGCTTAATAAATCCTCACTACTCCCTATTAAGGGAAAAGCGAGCTTACAGGAGCCTTTGGATAGAAAAGCAGAATTGGCGGCAAAAGCAAGCTATGAGGCTGCGGGTCATGGATTCCGAGCAGTGCTAGGATCCATGTGTGCTGCTAGAGCTTCTCTAAGTTGGTTGGCACGTCTGAAGACGGAGTTGCACAATGAATCTCCGTTATCTGAGATACGGGAAACTTGTGAATGGTTAGAAACGGCAGCCTGTTATATCTTTGATGCCGGTCTGGATACGGCATCTCTACTGGCCAAAGCGCAAGCTTCAGCGGTCACAGTCAGAAGAGCTTTATGGCTCAGACAGTGGGCCGGGGACGCAGTTTCCAAACAAGGGTTGTTGGCCTTACCTTACAAGGGTGGCCATCTTTTTGGATCTGACCTCACAGAGCTGATTTCCAAGGCTAAGGCGAAGGAATCAGCATTACCACAGCGTAGGGCCATGGCCTCGGTGTCCAGTAGGCCTGGTGTCTATAGTGGTCGGCGGTCCTTTCGGGGCCGAGGACGATCTAGTCACTCCTCGTGGGGATCGGGTCGTCCTTCCTTCTCAGGAAAGAAATCCTCTCAGAAAACTCGTACTTCCTGGAAGCAGAGTTTCCGCCAGGACAAGCGGGAACTTGACAAGAAGCCCGCAAAGTCTAATTGACGCCAGGGGTCCACTCGAGGATTCTCGAGTGGGGGGTCGCCTGCTTCTTTTCAAGGCGACTTGGATGGCTCGCGTTCCAGATTCCTGGGCAACGCGGATTGTGTCGGCAGGCTATTTCATAGAGTTTGCTTCTCGACCACCAAATGTTTTTTGTCAGTCTCGCGTTCCGTCGGAACCCGAGCTTGTTGTCGCTCTACAGCGAGAGGTCGAATCTCTGCTACAAAAGGGTGTAGTGATACCGGTTCCGTCAGAGGACCGAGGAAAAGGTTTTTATTCCAACCTTTTTATAGTTCCCAAAAAGGAGAACAAATTTCGCCCGATTCTGGATCTCAAGCGATTAAACCGGCATGTCCATGCCCGGAAATTTCGCATGGAGTCGCTTCGTTCCGTTGTGGCAGCTCTGTCACAGAACGATTTTCTGGTGTCAATCGACATTCGCGACGCCTATTTGCATATTCCCATCGGAAAGGCTCATCAGCGCTTTCTTCGATTTGCCATAGGTCGGAATCATTACCAGTTCGTGGCTCTGCCGTTCGGCTTAGCCTCAGCGCCAAGGGTCTTTACAAAAATTCTGGCGCCTCTCATGGCAATCCTTCGAAGACAGGGGATTACGATTCTCCCTTATCTGGACGATCTTTTGATCATGGCTTCCTCGGAGGAGGAGGCGTTGACGGCTCGGGATTTGTCTCTTCAGTTTCTGAAGGACTTCGGTTGGCTGGTCAATTGGGAGAAGTCGTCCCTGGAACCATCGAGGACAATCCTCTTTTTGGGAATGCATCTCGACACGTTTCGGTCGGTAGTTTCCCTACCACCAGACAAACAGTCATGTCTTCTTCGACATGTACAGATTATGAGATCCTCAACGGCAATGTCTCTACGGAAGTGTATGCGTCTTCTAGGACTGATGGTGGCGTCCATGGAGGCAATTCCTTTTGCCCAGTTCCACTCCAGGACTCTTCAAAGGTTCATCTTGAGTCGATGGAATCAGTCGCAATCGCTGGATTGCAGTGTCACCATTTCTCGCGCGGTGCGGGATTCTCTAGAATGGTGGTTACGTCCAGGGGCATTCTCCCTGGGGAAGTCTTTCCTCCCTCCGAAGTGGTCAGTCATAACCACCGATGCCAGCCTGACGGGCTGGGGGGGTGTTTGGAACAATCTCTGGATTCAGGGGGTATGGTCATCGGAAGAGTCTGTGCTTCCGATCAACATCCTGGAATTGAGGGCGATTTTCCTTTGCCTCCAACATTGGACGGTCCCTTTGAGCGGTCTGCCAGTCCGTGTGCAGACAGACAATGCGACGGCTGTCGCGTATATCAATCACCAAGGTGGGACAAGGAGTTCCAGACTCATGGTAGAGGTGTCCCGAATTCTGATTTGGGCAGAGGCCAATGTACCAGCCATTTCGGCGATTCACATTCCAGGGGTTCAGAATGTTACAGCGGACTTTCTCAGTCTCAGAAGGATGGATTCCGGGGAATGGAGCCTCCATCCGGATGTGTTTGCACTACTGTGCTCTCGCTGGGGAACCCCCCAAGTGGATTTGATGGCATCCAGGTTCAATGCCAAGTTACCGACATTCATGTCCAGGTACAAGGATCCGAAGGCGGTGGCGGTGGATGCTCTAGTGGCTCAGTGGGATCAGTTCGAGCTGATCTATGTATTCCCGCCGATATCCTTACTTCCTCTAGTACTGCGTCGGATCAGACTAGAGAGAATTCCAGCTATTTTGATAGCTCCAGACTGGCCAAGAAGGGTGTGGTTCTCGACAATAATGTCGCTGTTGGCGGCACCTCCTTTTCCACTCCCTCTTCAACCGGACTTGTTGACTCAGGGGCCCGTTTGTCATCCGGACTTGATGTCCCTGCGTTTGACGGCGTGGCTCTTGAGACCGAAATCTTGACCCGTAGAGGTTTCTCAGCCGAGATCATTGCTACCCTTCGTGCTGCGAGATGTCCGGCTACTACTAGGATTTACCACAAAATTTGGGAAACCTTCTTTTCGTGGTGTTTGGGGTCCTCTCGGAACCCGAGAAAATTTTCCATTCCCAACCTGTTGGCTTTTCTACAGCATGGGCTAGACAAGGGTTTGGCAGTAAGCACTCTGAAAGGTCAGATTTCTGCTCTGTCCTTATTGTTTCGGAGAACCATTGCTTCAAATAGAGACGTGCTCTCCTTTTTCCGAGGTATATCTCGTAAGTTTCCGCCGCGGAAGGCACCCGTGTCTCCTTGGCGGCTCAACCTTGTTTTGGAAGCTCTTCAGCATAAACCTTTTGAGCCTATGGTTTCTGCTAGCCTTTCTTTACTTTCTTGGAAGGTGGCTTTCCTTGTTGCAGTCACTTCCTTGAGGAGAGTTTCTGAGTTGGCAGCTCTTTCTTGTTCGCCTCCTTTTCTGGAGTTTTTTCCGGATCGTGTAGTGCTTCGCACTCGGGGTGATTTTTTGCCTAAAGTGGTGTCACAATTTCATGTCAACCAGGATATTGTGTTGCCTTCATTCTGCCCGGATCCGAAGAATGTGAAAGAGCGAGCTTTACACACATTGGATTTAGTGCGGGCCTTGAAGTTTTATCTATCTATTACTCAAGGTTTTCGTAAGACGGACTCCCTGTTTGTGGTTCCAGCAGGTCGTCGGCGTGGTCAACGAGCTTCCAAGGATTCTATAGCTCGTTGGATCCGGTCAGCTATTTTGGAAGCTTACCGTCTTCGGGGTGAATCTTGCCCGATTAAGATTCGAGCCCATTCTACGAGAGCTGTGGTCTCATCGTGGGCTTTTCATCAAGGTGCCTCGGCAGTGCAGCTCTGCCGAGCGGCAACTTGGCGCTCTGTCCACACGTTTACAAAGTTTTATAAAGTGGACGTCAGTGCTTCCGCTGATGCAGCCCTCGGACGTAGGGTCCTGCAGGCAGCTGTAGTTTAAAGTTCTGGATGAACTTGTGTTTAGCGCTGGTTGCGCTTTGTTGTTAAGGTTGTTGGGTTTCTGCCTTTTATTGGTTTTTCCCACCCTTATTTTTGAACTGCTTTGGGACGTCCCATCAGTAATGAATACTGTGGCTCTCTTCCTTCCATCTGCAGCTGAAACATGGATTTTGGTAAGAACTTACCTGTAAAATCCTTTTCAGCGAAGGAAGGAAGAGAGACACAGCACCCTCCCAAGGCAGAAGTGTGTTGATGTTTTCAGATGCAGCGCGACCCTTATCTGATAGCGATTATCTGGGCTGAGGTCAGCGCGCTAAGGCTCTGTTCCAGCATCGCCAGCTCATCGCAGTAGTCAGGTTCCGTGAGTAGTACCTGGAACTCTGTGGTTTTTGGCTTTCTTTGCATGCATAACCTGTATCCTTGTGTTTTTTCTCTGAAGTTCCTTCAGAAGGGGTTATGTTGCTCCGCTGGTGATCTTGGCTCTTTTCCTCAAAGCTTTGGTACGACTGGAGCTGAGTAGGAGGAGCCCGAGCTGGAGGGGCCAGCCAGTCAGCACTCTTTTGATCTGAGGTGACATCCTGATCTGGGGCTCCGCCTACCCATCAGTAATGAATACTGTGTCTCTCTTCCTTCCTTCGCTAAAAAGGATTTTACAGGTAAGTTCTTACCAAAATCCATGTTTTTCCATTTTTTTACAAAATTGATTTTCTTGGCCGGGATAAGTATTAGGCCGGGATCACACATGCGACGAAGTCGTCCGACACTTGCATGCGAAATCCCAGCTCTGGCGCCGGCACTCGGGAGTGGAGAGCGCGGCTGCATGTAGTTCTATGCAACCGCTCACTCCACTCCCAAGCTTAATTGATTGCTTCCCAGGCTAATCAGTTCAGGTTAGCCGGGGACTCCCTCTGACGTCACTGATGCTGTGCGGAGTCCCTGCTGACCTGAACTGAACTGATTAGCCTGGGAAGCAATCAATTAAGCTTCCCACACCAATCACTTCCTCTCCTGCCTGCCGGGAGATTAGCTCATTCCTTCGGGGGTTTACAGCTGAGCTGCCAGCATTAGCTGCGCTGCTTGCTGTAAACCTGTTAACCTTTTCCGATGGATTACAGCGTGGGACCTGACTGTGCGTCGGAGAGGTAAAAAAAAGCTTGCTTTATTATTTTATTAAAGGAGAACAAGGGAATCGAGGATTACCTGTACAATAAAAGATGGTCAAAAACTCTGTGTTTATTTCATTAAAATGATTTTTCATTAATGTGTGTGTGTGTGTATTTTGTAACCATTTCATACAATAGGATTAATAATTGATAGTTGTCTAATTGACAACTCTCAATTATTAACCTGGCTTAAAGTCACCTTCCAATAGCAAGGTGGATTTAACCCATTATTAACCCATTCGCCACCGCTACAGGGCAATGGGAATAGATGGGCTAAGTGCCAGAAAGGGCGCATCTAATTATAGATTTGCCTTTTCTGGGGTGCCTGGGGGCAGATGTTAGTAGCCAAGGGGGACATAAAATAAATGCACCCTCCCTAGGCTATTATTATCTGCCCCCACTCGCTGGCTTTGCCTGTCTGGTGGAGAAAAAAGCGCGGGAGCTTTTTTTCAACGAATTTACACATTTAATTAACCCCTACATGTATGAAATTTTGCTCACATACACTCATGTAATTGTTAAAACCATATATCAAACTACATGAAATGACATGGTTAACTGTATGTAAACTATGTGTCACTTCATGTCTGGTCTGTAATTTTACAAAAGCCGGCAATTGAAATAGCTGCTATTATACTATGTAGAAGTGTTTGAACTATATATAAATATATATATAAATATATATATATATATATGTGTGTATTCTATGTGTATATATCTATTCTTTATAGTCTTTATTAAACCTCAGTGTGATTTTACAGTATAGCAGGGGATAAACCAACCACACCAAAAGAACCCCCAAAAAATAACTTATTAACTATTAAAAAGTATCAACTTTTACCAAAAATAACCAAGAAAAATCTTTTCAAAGAAAAGGAGTAATGGGGTCTGGTGGTAGTAAGGCCGGTCACCAAGATACAAAAATAATGTATTGGTTTAGCACTAATTAGAGGAAATATCTAGGGAGGATAGAGTGTGCATGACCCTGTATAGATATCCCTTCCTTACAGCGGAGGTTGGCACCCTGGGTAGCGATTTGGCGCCCCCGCTCCACGTCCACTGTCTCGTATTGACCCTCAACAGGACTCCTTACCAAAAGCCACCACCAAACACCCATAACAAATAAAGTGCTAATCATAGAATGATAGAGTTGGAAGGGACCTCCTGGGCCATCTGGTCCAACCCCTTGCTCAAAGCAGGATTCTCTAAATCATCCCAGACAGATGTCTGGCCAGCCTCTGTTTGAAGACTTCCATTGAAGGAGAACTCACCACCTCTTGTGGCAGCCTGTTCCACTCATTGATCACCCTAACTGTCAAGAAGTTTTTTCTAATATCTAATCTGTGTCTCCTCCCATTCAGTTTCATCCCATTGCTTCTAGTCTTTCCTTGTGCAAATGAGAAAAAAGATGATCCTTCTACAATGTGACAACCCTCGAGATATTTGTAGACAGCTATTAAGTCTCCTCTCTGTCTTCTTTTTTGCAAGCTAAACATTCCCAAATCCTGCAACCGTTCCTCATAGGACATGGTTTGCAGACCGGTCACCATTCTGGTGGCTCTTCTCTGAACTTGCTCCAGTTTGTTGATGTCTTTTTTAAAATGTGGTGCCCAAAACTGGACACAGTATTCCAGATGAGGTCTGACCAAAGAGGAGTAGAGGGCAATAATGACCTCACGTGATCTAGACTGTATGCTTCTGTTGATACATCCTGGAATTGTATTTGCCTTTTTTGCTGCTGCATCACACTTTTGACTCATGTTCAGTCTGTGATCAATTAGTATACCCAAGTCTTTTTCACATGTGCTGTTACTTAGCCCTATTCCTCCTGTTAGGGCTGGCGGAACACACAAAATAATATAAATAATAAGTGCGTTCGCAGCCCGGGGTCCACCGTGCAGGCTGAGCCTGCTGCTGGTAAGAGGGCGGTAAGGTGAACTCTGTTACTTCACAGAGTAGCAACTTTAGACACTGTGGCCCTATACGGTGGTATAAGTGAACACTGTTACATCACAGTGTCGCTAAGGTAGAGACGCAGAGATATGAACTGTGTCCTGTTAACTCCACAGGAATGCACAGACAACTGCTGTGCGGACAGCAGTCCGTAGTAAACGCAATCAGCAACGCAAACAGACAATCTCCTCACCGGATAAACCGATATTCTAGGGGCTTATTTCAGCCAAGCCCTAAACACGTGCATACAATCTCCTCACCGGAGGTGCCGGTATTCCAGGGGCTTATTTCAGCCGAGCCCTAACACATGCGTGCAAGATCACACTGGCGCAAAGCACATAATGTAATTGATACTAGTGCATGGCGGCAGGACCATGCCACCCTTTTATAGTAGCAACTACAGGACCTGCCAGATAAGGACCAATAGGAAACTGCTCCAGAACACAAGTGGTTTCAGGACCTTCCTGGCGGACCAATAGGAGCTGCTGCAGTACCTGAGCATGTGACCCCTGATCTCCAATGAGAGATCTTACCCTGGGCATGCTCAGAAGAGGAAAGCAAGGACTTTGTCCCAAAGACGTCTGCTCGCCGCTAACCAGCACTGGCCACAACAGCAGAACCCGGAGAGGCAGCAGCAATCCTCTGCACAATGTTAGACTGGGCGAGACGCTGGGACCGACGCCTATGCTGAGCAGAGTAGTCCACTGCGGCCGGAGACAGATGGGAGACCGCAGCAGAGACGGCTCGAGATTCCCCCCGTGCAGAAGTGGGAACTCGACCCCTAACACCTCCCCTTTTGTATATGCTTTTTTCATTTTTATTTCCCAGATGTAGTACTTTGCATTTTTCCTGTTAAAAACCATTCTGTTAATGGCGCAAAAAGTACAACTGATCCGTTGTGCTTCATCTGCACTGAGCACAGGTATGGCTGGATGTTACAGAGAACAAATATTATATTTTCACATGATCTGCTGCCCTCTGGTTTTTATGTGTGTTTGACAGATGTTTTTATCACAGACAGAAATATAATTGCAAACATATGCGTAACAAAAGCTTATATTGACAGTTAGAATGAGTTAATGCAGCAAGTCAATATTTGCAGTGTTGACCCTTCTTCTTCAGGACCTCTGCAATTCTCCCTGGCATGCTCTCAATCAACTTCTGGACCAAATCCTGACTGATAGTCCATTCTTGCACAATCAATGCTTTCATTTTGTCAGAATTTTTAGGTTTTTGTTTGTCCACCCGTCTCTTGATGATTGACCACAAGTTCTCAATGGGATTAAGATCTGGGGAGTTTCCAGGCCATGGACCCAAAATCTCTATGTTTTGTTCCCTGAGCCATTTAGTTATCACCTTTGCTTTATGGCAAGGTGCTCCATCATGCTGGAAAAGGCATTGTTGATCGCCAAACTGCTCTTGGAGGGTTGGGAGAAGTTGCTCTTGGAGGACATTCTGATACCATTCTTTATTCATGGCTGTGTTTTTAGGCAAGACTGTGAGAGAGCCGATTCCCTTGGCTGAGAAGCAACCCCACACATGAATGGTTTCAGGATGCTTAACAGTTGGCATGAGACAAGACTGGTGGTAGCGCTCACCTTGTCTTCTCCGAATGAGGCGTTTTCCTGATGTCCCAAACAATCGAAAAGGGGATTCATCAGGGAAAATAACTTTACCCCTGTCCGCAGCAGTCCACTGCCTGTACCTTTTGCAGAATATCAGTCTGTCCATGATGTTTTTTCTGGAGAGAAGTGGCTTCTTTGCTGCCCTCCTTGAGACCAGGCCTTGCTCCAAGAGTCTCCGCCTCATAGTTCGTGCAGATGCACTCACACCTGCCTGCTGCCATTCCTGAGCAAGCTCTGCACTGCTGGTAGCCCAATCCCGCAGCTGAAACACTTTTAAGAGACGGTCCTGGCGCTTGCTGGTCTTTCTTGGGCGCCCTGGAGCCTTTTTGGCAACAATGGAACCTCTCTCCTTGAAGTTCTTGATGATGCAATAGATTGTTGACTGAGGTGCAATCTTTCTAGCTGCGATACTCTTCCCTGTTAGGCCATTTTTGTGCATTGCAATGATGACTGCACGTGTTTCTTTAGAGATAACCATGGTTAACAGAAGAGAAACAATGATGCCAAGCACCAGCCTCCTTTTAAAGTGTCCAGTGGTGTCATTCTTACTTAATCATGACAGATTGATCTCCAGCCATGTCCTCATCAACACCCACACCTGTGTTAATGGAGCAATCACTGAAAAGAGGTTAGCTGGTCCTTTTAAGGCAGGGCTGCAATGATGTTGAAATGTGTTTTGGGGGATAAAGTTCATTTTCTAGCCAAATATTGACTTTGCAAGTAATTGCTGTTAAGCTGATCACTCTTTATAACATTCTGGAGTATATGCAAATTGCCACTAGAAAAAGTGAAGCAGTAGACTTTGTAAAAATTAATATTTGTGTCATTCTCAAAACTTTTGGCCATGACTGTAGTCGTCTTCCCTGCTTTTGTGATTACTGGTTTGAGGCAGCCCTTTTTAATGTGTCTTGTTTGTCATTTTGAAATAAAGTAATTCTTAATTTTATTTATATATGTGTGACACTCTTGATCTATATGTTACTCAGTTGTGACATGATCTATATGATATAATTAGCTGAGTATAAAATAAAGACATAAGGAGACCGATCACTGATTTTAAACATATTTTATTAAATACAATCTTTACCTCTACCTAAGACCAATGATCTAGAAGAAGGCAAAAAACCTGGACACGTTCAGCCAATGTGTGTTACAGGGAAAAAATTCCTTCTTGACCCCGAGAAAAGGCGATCAGTTCGAGAACCCTGGACCAAGGCCATACTACAACTAACTTATATAGAGAGCAATGATATTCAATATGGCGCCTCGTTTCCGGATAGCAGATCTTCTTTGTCTTGGTAACACGCCTCATCTTTCCTCATCAGATCAAACTTTGGAGCACATGGCTTGACTACGTTCATCTCCCCTGTAGAAAAACTGAACACTACCCCCTACAAACACTACCCTACTACAAACACTACCCCAATATACAGAACACTACCTCCGATATACAGAACACTACCCCCTACAAACACTACCCCCCAATATTCAGAACACTACCCCCTACAAACACTACCCCAATATACAGAACACTACCCCCTACAAACACAACCCCTTAATATACAGAACACTACCCCCCTACAAACACAACCCCTTAATATACAGAACACTACCCCCAATATACAGAACAATACCCCCTACAAACACTACCCCCCAATATACAGAACACTACCTCCCTACAAACACTACCCCAATATACAGAACACTACCCCCAATATACAGAACACTACCCCCTACAAACACTACCCCCAATATACAGAACACTACCCCCTACAAACACTACCCCAATATACAGAACATTACCCCTACAAACACTATCCCCAATATACAGAACACTACCCCCTACAAACACTACCCCTCAATATACAGAACACTACCCCTACAAACAGTACCCCCAATATACAGAACACTACCCCCTAAAAACACTACCCCCAATATACAGAACACTACCCTATAAACACTACCCCTTAATATACAGAACACTACCCCTACAAACAGTACCCAATATACAGAACACTACCCCCTACAAACACTACCCCAATATACAGAACATTACCCCCTACAAACACTACCCCCAATATACAGAACACTACCCCCCTACAAACACTACCCTCAATATACAGAACACTACCCCCTACAAACAGTACCCCCAATATACAGAACACTACCCCCTAAAAACACTACCCCAATATACAGAACACTACCCCTATAAACACTACCCCTTAATATACAGAACACTACCCCTACAAACAGTACCCCAATATACAGAACACTACCCCTACAAACACTACCCCCAAAATACAGAACACTACACCCCCTACAAACACAACCCCCCAATATACAGAACACTACCCCTACAAACACTACCCCAATATACAGAACACTACCCCCCAATATACAGAACACTACCCCCTACAAACACTACCCCCAATATACAGAACACTACCCCCCTACAAACACTACCCCCAAAATACAGAACACTACCCCCCTACAAACACTATCCCCCAATATACAGAACACTACCCCTATAAACACTACCCCTTAATATACAGAACACTACCCCTACAAACACTACCCCCAATATACAGAACACTACCCCTACAAACACTACCCCCAATATACAGAACACTACCCCTATAAACACTACCCCTTAATATACAGAACACTACCCCCTACAAACAGTACCCCAATATACAGAACACTACCCCCCTACAAACACTACCCCCAAAATACAGAACACTACACCCCTACAAACACAACCCCCAATATACAGAACACTACCCCTACAAACACTACCCCAATATACAGAACACTACCCCCAATATACAGAACACTACCCCTACAAACACTACCCCCAATATACAGAACACTACCCCTCTACAAACACTACCCCCAAAATACAGAACACTACCCCCCTACAAACACTATCCCCCAATATACAGAACACTACCCCCTATAAACACTACCCCTTAATATACAGAACACTACCCCCTACAAACACTACCCCCAATATACAGAACACTACCCCCTACAAACACTACCCCAAAATACAGAACACTACCCCCCTACAAACACTACCCCCAATATACAGAACACTACCCCCTACAAACACTATCCCCCAATATACAGAACACTACCCCCTTACAAACACTACCCCTTAATATACAGAACACTACCCCTATAAACTCTACCCCTTAATATACAGAACACTACCCCCTACAAACACTACCCCAATATACAGAACACTACCCCCCTACAAACACTACCCCCCAATATACAGAACACTACCCCTACAAACACTACCCCCAATATACAGAACACTACCCCCTTACAAACACTACCCTTAATATACAGAACACTACCCCTATAAACTCTACCCCTTAATATACAGAACACTACCCCCTACAAACACTACCCCAATATACAGAACACTACCCCCCTACAAACACTACCCCCCAATATACAGAACACTACCCCTACAAACACTACCCCCAGTATACAGAACACTACCCCCCTACAAACACTACCCCCAATATACAGAACACTACCCCCCTACAAACACTACCCCAATATACAGAACACTACCCCCTAATATACAGAACACTACCCCTACAAACACTACCCCAATATACAGAACACTACCCCCTACAAACACTACCCCCAATATACAGACATAGCAGTTATATCATATCAGGACCCTTATACAGTTTGATACAGCAGATACCTAAACAATATGATGCCCTGAGTCCAGAATTAGATCCATATAATCAGTATATGACATCATAAGACACAAAATATAATGGACAGACATAAAATGATTAACACTAAATAATATGTGGCTCTCTTTAGATTCTTCAGTCTTCCCTCCAGGATCCAGATTCTCTCCCTGGTAAGAAAAAAATATGAGAAGTATCAGTATAAAACCTGTAGAAAAGCATCATAACTATATTGCACTTTATGCCAGATAATCAAGCCCTCTTTTCTCTGCATTTTTAAGCTTTGACATAGACACTTAAAAATGGTGAAATAAATTTCATTTTAAAAAATGTGGCAAATGCAGCTATATATAAGTAAAATAAATAGGAAAATAAAATAGATAAAAAGAAAGTAAAGTCAATAAATAAATATATTTTCCCCCAATGTATGTACACCAACCTGTCTCCCATGTGGGGGAATAATGGTACATTTTTTGCCCCAATAATCTTACATTTAAGTGACAGAACCACCACCAACAATCTGTGCCAGCCACAGATACCACTTGAAGTGTCACTGACCGTAGTAGCTTCTGTAGTGTCTCCATCCGAGGTGCCATCTTTGTGATGACCTCTCTATAGTCCCAGGGGTGTCCCCATGTTTGCTGCGTAGAACTCTGTGTCCAACATTCCGCTGTGTGACCTCACAAAGAACCTTCATCACCCAAGTCCAGAGATTCTACCAGTAAGAACTGAAGAAACCTAGCACCTTACAGCCACAATCTGTAGACTTGGAGGGTCCATATTGGAGCTACGTTCACTATGAAATCCCTGTAAGGTTTCTTATTTACCTGAATCCTCAATCCAGGAACTTCCATTCTCCTCGTCTTCATCTCCTGACATGAGAATCTGTGTCCTCGATCCTGGATCCTCCGCTCTCCTCGTCTTCATCTTCTGTAATGAGCCTTTGCCCCCTGAACACCTGTTTGTATAGAGCCACAGTTATTGTGATGTCATGCTGTGAGGTAACAATGGCCTCCTGTATTTGATGATGTCACATATGACCCACAGTTATTGTGACGTCATGCTGTGCGGTAACAACGGCCTCCTGTATTTGATGATGACACATATGACCCACAGTCATTGTGACGTCATGCTGTGAGGTAACAACGGCCTGTATTTGATGATGACACATATGACCCACAGTCATTGTGACGTCATGCTGTGAGGTAACAATGGCCTCCTGTATTTGATGATGACACATATGACCCACAGTCATTGTGACGTCATGCTGTGAGGTAACAATGGCCTCCTGTATTTGATGATGACACATATGACCCACAGTCATTGTGATGTCATGCGGTGAGGTAACAATGGCCTCTTGTATTTGATGATGTCACATATGACCCACAGTCATTGTGACGTCATGCTGTGAGGTAACAGTGGCCTCCAGTATTTGATGATGTCACATATGACCATGAGTGATATCTCCACAGGTGTTAATTAATATTGATAACGAGTAGTAATAATATGGCAGAGCACATTGGTCAGCATCAAGGCTGGAGGAGCCGAGCGATTAACCCCTTCCCGACCCATGACGTCGGCGTCATGCTATAAATCATGATCCTGCGGGCTGGGTGACCGGGGTCACTGAAAGGTCACCCGACCCGCAGGCACAGGACCCTTAGTGCATCACCACAGGGGGGTTGGCTTAACCCCCACGTGGCCACGATCGCTCTGATTGGCTGTTAAAAGTGAAACACCAATCAGAGCGATTTGTAATATTTCACCAATGAAACTGGTGAAATATTACAATCCCGCCATGGCCGATGCTGCAATAGCATCTGCCATGGCTGGACACCAAGATCTGACCCCCCCACACCAAGTCACGGCGGTGATCGGCCGCCGCCATCGAAAGATGGCAGCGATCGGTCACCGCCGTCACTGTCTGCTCCCCTGCTCCTGCGATCCGCTGCCCCCACCTACCGATCCCCCCCCTCACCTTCCGACCCCCGTACTCACCTCTCCCGGTCCACCGATGTCCCTGGATCCGTCCCGGAGGCTGCCCGGGATTCTTCATGGGCGCCGCCATCTCGGAAAATGGCGGGCGCATGCGCAGTGCGCCCTCCATTGTACAAAAATTTATTTTGATCACTGTGATAAACTGTCACAGTGATCAAAATAAAAAAAAAAGTAAATGAACCCCCCCTGTCATAGGTAGGGACAAATAATAAAGTAAAGAATTTTTTTTTTTCCTAGCGGATTTTGCTGCTGATCCGCAGCTGATTTTGCTGCGGATCCACAGCGGATATTGCTGCTGATCCGCGGCGGATTTTGCTGCTGATCCGCGGCGGATTTTGCTGCTGATCCGCTGCGGATCCGCGACTGATTTTGCTGCGGATCCGCGGCTGATTTTGCTGCGGATCCGCGGCGGATATTGCTGCTGATGCGCGGCGGATTTTGCTGCTGATCCGCGGCGGATTTTGCTGCTGATCCGCGGCGGATTTTGCTGCTGATCCGCGGCGGATTTTGCTGCTGATCCGCGGCGGATTTTGCTGCTGATCCGCGGCGGATTTTGCTGCGGATCCACGGCGGATTTTGCTGCGGATCCGCGGCGGATTTTGCTGCGGATCCGCGGCTGATTTTGCTGCGGATCCGCGGCGGATATTGCTGCTGATCCGCGGCGGATATTGCTGCTGATCCGCGACGTATTTTGCTGCTGATCCGCGGCGGATTTTGCTGCTGATCCACGGCGGATTTTGCTGCTGCTCCGCGGCGGATTTTGATGCGGATCCGCGGCGGATTTTGATGCGGATCCGCGGCGGATTTTGATGCGGATCCGCGGCGGATATTGCTGCTGATCCGCGGCGGATTTTGCTGCGGATCCGCGGCGGATTTTGCTGCTGATCCGCAGCGGATTTTGCTGCGGATTTTGCTGCGGATCCGCGGCGGATTTTGCTGCTGATCCGCGGCGGATTTTGCTGCGGATCCGCGGCGGATTTTGCTGCGGATCCGCGGCGGATTTTGCTGCGGATCCCCGGCGGATTTTGCTGGGGATCCGCGGCGGATTTTGCTGGGGATCCTGTTATGATTTGGTAGCTGAGGAGAGCAAGCAAAAATGGCAATACACCAGAGAGGTTGGAATCTACTGGATTGCAGTACCCTGACTAACCACCACAACTAAAGGCAGCCGTGGAGCGTTCCTACGTTGGTCCTAGACGCCTCGTCACGGCCTGAGAGGTTAACTACACCTAAAGATAGAAAGAGGAAAGCGATCTGCCCGGAGCAGATCCCCAAAGAACATAGGAAGCCCCCAAACATGTAATGGCGGTTAGACAAGAGGAAATACAGACACAGACAGAAAATAGTAAGAGCAAACGTTGGGGCACAATCTGCCTAGAAAGAAAAAGGATAGGAAGGAAACTTACTGCAATCCAAAAAACCCTAAAAAATACCAACTCTACTAATTGCAAAAACACCTGAGATCACACGACCTCTACCACCTAAATTAGTTCTCTGGTGTAACAAAACTAAGCCGCAGCCACTGAAAAAACTGGAAAAGGCAAATGAACAAATAACAGTGGCTCAGATAAACTGAGAGGAGCACAAGCCCACGGAGGGGACCTGGCTGACCTCCACAGAAGTGCAGGGAACAATGCAAAAAGCAAGCACAAAAATAAAAACAGAAAATATCTTATCTGAGAGCAGGAGAAGAGGCAAGACTCAGCAAGCTTCCAAGTGAACCAGGAACAAAAGTTGAGACAAGAACAATTGATCACCGGCAACCATGATGGGAGGGAACCTCCCTTATATAAGACAAGTCTGTAACTCCTGATTGCCAATCTTCATTGAATGGTTCATTGAATGGTTACTGTTTGTAACCACCAGAGGGAGCTTTTGCTCAGAATTCATTTCTAACACATTCACAACAGTACCCCCCCCTTGAGGAGGGGTCACCGAACCCTCATTTGGGCAACCAGGTCGGTCAGGATGAGCTCTGTGATACGCACGGATCAGTCTCCTAGCATGGATGTCCGAAGCAAACACCCAAGAATTGTCCTCCTGACCATAACCTCTCCACTTAACCAAATACTGGAGTTTCCGTCTAGAAAAACAAGAATCCAATATTTTCTTAACCACATACTCCAGATTGCCCTCAACCAAAACAGGGTCAGGAGGCGCAGCCATAGGAACCACTGGCTCGACAAACCTCTTCAATAAGGACTTGTGGAACACGTTATGGATCTTAAATATCCCTAGAAGAAGTAAACGAAAAGAAACAGGATTAAGAATCTCCATGATCTTATAAGGTCCAATGAACCTAGGCTTAAACTTAGGATATGCAACTCTCATAGGGATATTTCTTGAGGACAACCAGACCAAGTCCCCCACTTCAAACCGAGGACCATCAGTCCTATGCCGGTTGGCAAACCGCTGGGCCCTCTCCTGAGAGAGGGACAACCTCTCCACTACCTGGTCCCAAATCTGCTGCATACGCTCCACAACAGAGTCAACACCTGGACAGACAGAAGCCTCCGTCTGTCCCGAAGAAAATCGGGGTGAAACCCAAAATTGCAGAAAAATGGAGACATCAAAGTGGCAGAGCTAGCCCTATTATTAAGAGCAAACTCAGCCAAAGGCAAAAAAGAGATCCAGTCATCTTGATCAGCAGACACAAAGCATCTCAGATAAGTCTCCAATGTCTGGTTTGTTCTCTCAGTTTGTCCATTGGTTTGAGGATGAAAAGCCGATGAGAAAGACAATTGAACACCAAGTTTAGAACAAAAAGTCCTCCAAAATCTGGAAACAAACTGGACTCCTCTGTCAGACACAATGTTCTCAGGAATGCCGTGTAACCGAACCACGTGCTGAAGGAACAAAGGCACCAATTCGGAGGAGGAAGGCAACTTAGGTAATGGCACAAGATGTATCATTTTGGAAAACCTATCACAAATCACCCAGATGACGGTCATTCTCTGAGAAACAGGGAGGTCGGAAATTAAATCCATAGAGATATGGGTCCATGGTCTCTTGGGCACAGGCAATGGCATCAACAAACCAGTAGAGCGAGAGCAAGGCTTGGAGCGAGAGCAAGTCCCGCAGGACTGCACAAATTCCCTGACGTCACGAGACAAAGTAGGCCACCAAAAGGACCGACTAACCAAGTCTCTGGTACCAAAAATTCCGGGATGACCGGCCAACGCGGAACAATGAATCTCAGACATCACACTCTTTTTCCACCGGTCTGGGACAAACAATTTCCCAATAGGGCAGCGCTCGGGTTTATCCTCCTGACACCCTTCCAGAGCCAGTCTCAAATTGGGCGAGATGGCGGAAAGAACTACACCCTCTTTCAAAATAACAGCAGGATCAGATAACTCAGGAGAGTCCGCAAGGAAACTCCTCGAGAGGGCATCCGCCTTAACATTCTTAGAGCCAGGAAGAAAGGAAACCACAAAATTAAAACGTGTGAAAAACAAGGCCCACCTGGCCTGTCTAGGATTAAGTCGCTTGGCTAATTCCAGATAAACCAGATTCTTATGGTCCGTGAGGACCACCATCTGATGTTTGGCTCCCTCCAGCCAATGTCTCCACTCTTCAAAAGCCCACTTCATGGCCAATAACTCCCGATTACCCACGTCATAATTACGTTCAGTTGGAGAAAAATTTCGAGAGAAAAAGGCACAAGGGTTACTTTTATAGGTCTCTGGATCTCTTTGGGACAAAACGGCACCTGCCCCAATTTCAGAGGCATCAACCTCCACCTGAAATGGCAGAGAAACATCAGGCTGCCGTAGAACAGGAGCAGAAGTGAATCTCCGCTTAAGTTCCTGAAACGCAGAGACTGCCTCAGGAGGCCAATTCACCACATCAGAACCCTTTTTGGTCAAATCAGTCAATGGTTTAACAATAACAGAGAAATTACCAATAAATTTATGATAAAAATTGGCAAAACCCAAGAATCTCTGAAGAGCCTTTAATGAAGTAGGTTGGACCCAATCACAGATGGCCTGAACCTTGACCGGGTCCATTTCAATAACAGATGGGGACAAAATGAATCCCAGAAATGAGATCCTCTGTACGCCAAAAAGACACTTTGATCCCTTCACATACAGTGCATTCTCTCTCAAAATCTGGAACACAGTCCGAACATGTTTCACATGAGAGTCCCAGTCATTGGAAAAAATCAAGATATCATCCAAATATACAATCAGAAATTTATCCACAAAATCCCTGAAAATGTCATTCATGAAGGACTGGAAGACGGAAGGAGCATTAGTGAGCCCAAAGGGCATCACTAGGTACTCAAAATGCCCCTATGGGGTATTAAACGCCGTCTTCCATTCATCCCCGTGCTTAATGCAAATAAGGTTATACGCCCCCCTGAGGTCAAGCTTGGTAAACCAAGTAGCACTTTTCACCCTGGAAAACAGGTCAGAAATCAAGGGTAACGGATATTGATATTTCACAGTGATATTGTTCAAGAGACGATAATCAATACACGGCCTTAATGAACCATCCTTTTTGGCCACAAAGAAAAAACCGGCACCCAAGGGTGAAGAGGATGGTCTGATATGACCCTTCTCCAATGACTCCTTGATATAAGACCGCATAGCGTCATGTTCAGGTACAGACAAGTTAAAAAGGCGACCTTTAGGGAATTTACTACCAGGCACTAATTCAATAGCGCAGTCATAGCTCCTATGGGGGGGGCAAGGATGCAGATTTACTTTCGCTAAACACATCAGAAAAATCAGTCAAAAAATCAGGAACATCCTGAGCCTGGGGGAGGCAGAAAAAACAGGAGTGTCGGCACTAACACATTGGCAGCCCCAACTGGTCACAGACACAGATTTCCAATCCAAAACAGGATTATGAGACTGTAACCAAGGGAAACCTAGTACAATAATGTCATGCAGATTATACAGCACCAGAAATTTGCAACTCTCCTGATGATCTGGTTCAACCCTCATTATCACCTGAGTAGAAAACTGGGGTTTATTCTCCGCCAAAGGGGTGGAATCAATGCCCAGTAGGGGAATAGACTTCCGCAGGGGTATCATGGGAAACCCACAATGTTTGGCAAAGTCAAAATCCATCAGGTTAATAGCTGCTCCTGAATCAAAAAAAGCCTGAGCAGAAAATGTGGACAGGGAGCAAATCAGGGTAACAGTCAACAGAAATTTAGTCTGAACACTACCCAAGACAACTGAGCGTGCAAAACGTCTTCCCCGCTTAGGGCAGACTGAAATAGCATGAGAGGCATCACCACAGTAGAAACATAACCCATTGCGCTTTCGAAACTCATGACGCTGAGCCCCAGAAGTCACTCCATCACACTGCATGGGCTCAGAAGCTGGCTCACAAGGCAACACTATCTCACGCATACCTCTGCGCTCACGCAAACGTCTATCAATTTGAATAGCCAATGACATTGAATCATTGAGACCAGAGGGAGCAGGGAATCCCACCATAACATCCTTTACATTCTCTGACAGCCCCTTCCGAAAAAGGGCTGCCAAAACATCATCATTCCATTTGGTCAGGACTGCCCACTTTCGGAATTTCTGACAGTACAACTCAGCGTCTTCAAGACCCTGATTTAATGCCAATAAGGTTTTTTCAGCTTGATCAGTGACATTAGATTCGTCGTACAATAACCCCAGAGCCAGAAAAAATACATCAATATCATTCAAAACAGGATCCCCAGGTGTCAGGGTAAAAGCCCAATCCCGAGGATCGCTGCGGAGGAGAGAGATGACAATTAGAACCTGCTGTGCTGCGTTACCTGAGGACTTAGGCTTTAAGGCAAAAAACAACTTACAGTTATTTTTGAAATTCAGAAATTTAGCCCGATCCCCCAAAAACAAATCTGGCATGGGAATCCTAGGTTCCATAACCGGCAACTAAAGCAAGATAGGTAGCAATACTCCGAACCTCAGTGGCAAGCTGATCCACACGGCCAGACAACTGTGCAAACTCCATTGAGAGAAAAAAAAATCCTCCTCAGCACCCAGAGAAAAAGAGGGAAAAAATGCAACAGACAGAAAAAAAAATCTCTGAAAACTCTGACAACTTTTTTCTTTCCACACTATTTTTCCCTTCTGTGAGTACCATATAATTTTTCGGTTGTGGCCGGTGATACTGTTATGTTTTGGTAGCTGAGGAGGACAGGAACAACAGCAGGGCAGCCGAACACCTGAGATGTTGGTAACTGATGGGTTGCAGATTCCTAAACTAACGACACAACAAGAGGTAGCCGTGGAGCGTTCCTACGTTGATCCTAGACGCCTCGTCACAGCCTGAGAGATAACTACACCTAAAGGCAGAAAGATGAAAGCTATCTGCCCCGGAGCAGATCCCCAAAGAAAATAGGAAGCCCCCAAACATATAATTGCGGTTAGACAAGATGAAAATACAAACATAGGCAGAAAATAGACTGAGCAAACGCTGGGGCCACAAGCTGACTAAATAGGATTGGACAGGAGAGATTACTTTCTGCAACCCAGAAAACCCTACAAAAATCCAACAATTCTGATTACAAAAATACTGAAATCACACGATCTCGCCACCCACTAAATCAGATCTCAGTGTGAACAAAAACCAAGCCGCAGCCGCTGAAAAAACAGGAAAAAACAAATGAGCAAATAACAGTGGCTGCAGATAAACTGTGAGGAGCTCAGGCCCCAGGAGGGGACCTGGCTGACCTCCACAAAAGTGCAGAAAACAATGCAAAAAGCAAGCACAAAAAAGCAAAAAATATCTTATCTGAAAGCAGGAGATGCAGGCAAGACTCCAGCAAACTTCAAAATGAACCAGGAACCTCAATTGAGACAAGAACAATTGATCACCGGCAACCATCATGGGAGGGAACCTCCCTTATATCAGACCAGTCAGTGAACCCAGATTGCCACTCCTCGCTGAAATGTTCAGTACTGTCTGTAACCACCAGAGGGAGCCTCTGCTCAGAAACCATCTCTAGCACATTCATAACAGAGCTGTGAGGAAGCAAGTGCGATTGGGGTGACACCTCTGAGGACTGGATTTTTTGTCATGTTGAAGTTGTGGTGGAGGAGAGAAGACTTAAAGGAGCACTTGATATCTGTTGAAGCACCTGCTGTTTTTGTGCCTCATCTGGAATTTGTAGCGATGGGCGTGCCCGTAAGAAAGGGATGGTACCACATTGTCCACTAAAAGAAGTAGACATCTTAGTTTGGCTGGAAGATGGTCTTTCTTCTGCAGATGTTACTGTTGCTTTAACACCTACCCCACGGACACAACCTTTTTTTCCCTTCCCAACACGCCTAGTCCCCTTTCCACCAGCAGCAGGCCTTTTGCCACTCATTTTGGTGGTTACCAAATTGACAACTCTGGAGTTGTTTGCACAAAAAACAATGGATGGAAACCGAGCAGAGCTGAGTGGCCAATTTGTGGTACTAGCCCAAAAGGATTGGCTGGGTTAGAAGCAGTAAAACAATTTTATTACATACACAGGTGGTGGAGCTTTGTAGAGATGGCCTAATACAATGAGTAGCACACACTGCTACTATGCCCACAATTATTTTAGAGGCAAGATGCAGCTAAAAATTGGTAGTTATTTCAACGCTGGTGGAGCTTTGTAGAGATGGCCTAATACAATGAGTATCACACACTGCTACTATGCCCACAATTATATTACAGGCATGATGCAGCAAAACAATAGGAGTTATTTGAATGCTGGTGGAGCTTTGTATAGATGGCCTAATACAATGAGTTCCACAGACTGCTACTATGCCCACAATTATATTACAAACAAAAAAAGGCTGCACTCAAGCATACTAAAGCATGACAACATGGAATACATGAAATTTAGAATAGCAATATGGCTTTGGAATATAAGGAAAAATTTGAGACGCTTAGTATAAACATTTGGCCAAACATTTTAAAGCCCACCAACCATCGTCAAGGTGGTCTCAATTCTGGTGAGTCCCTGACCTAATGTGAACATACCTCTATTAGGCTGATATCTGAATTTCTGGGTGAATATGCACCTCTGTCAGTAATGCCTGCATTTATGGGTAAAGTAGGGACCTGGTGTAATTAAAATCACCACCTGGTGGGGGCGGAGTGCTCGGTCAGCAAGCTAACATTCAAAAGACAAAAAAACCTGACTGGCACATCCAGACTAATGTGAACTAGGTGCAAACCAAGGGAAGCTACCCCCATGTAAAACATACAAAAAAAGGCTGCACTCAAGCATACTAAAGCATGACAACATGGAATACATGAAATTTAGAATAGCAATATGGCGTCTCAAATTTTTCCTTATATTCCAAAGCCATATTGCTATTCTAAATTTCATGTATTCCATGTTGTTATGCTTTAGTATGCTTGAGTGCAGCCTTTTTTTGTATGTTTTACATGGGGGTAGCTTCCCTTGGTTTGCACCTAGTTCACATTAGTCTGGATGTGCCAGTCAGGTTTTTTTGTCTTTTGAATGTTAGCTTGCTGACCGAGCACTCCGCCCCACCAGGTGGTGATTTTAATTACACCAGGTCCCTACTTTACCCATAAATGCAGGCATTACTGACAGAGGTGCATATTCACCCAGAAATTCAGATATCAGCCTAATAGAGGTATGTTCACATTAGGTCAGGGACTCACCAGAATTAAGACCACCTTGACGATGGTTGGTGGGCTTTAAAATGTTTGGCCAAATGTTTATACTAAGCGTCTCAAATTTTTCCTTATATTCCAAAGCCGTATTGCTATTCTAAATTTCATGTATTCCATGTTGTCATGCTTTAGTATGCTTGAGTGCAGCCTTTTTTGTATGTTTTACATGGGGGTAGCTTCCCTTGGTTTGCACCTAGTTCACATTAGTCTGGATGTGCCAGTCAGGTTTTTTTGTCTTCACAATTATATTACAAGCACGATGCAGCAAAAAATTAGGAGTTATTTGAACGCTGGTGGAGCTTTGTATAGATAGTGTCGGGGTCGTTACGACAAACCACTCGTCCTCCAGTCACTCCAAATTCAGACTATGAGCATGGGTCGACCAATCAAAGAATGAGTCAGACAAATAGCTGGTTCAAACTCAGAACAAGCTCAAAAGGCTACTGACATGTAGCAACCACAGCAAGTTCTACCTTTATTTCTGCAAGCATGAGATTATATACACAGGATGACAGGGTGGAGTAAAGGGCTGATGGGGGCAGGGTAAACTGTATATGTCTAGCATCTGGCCATCTCTGATTGGTTCACATTCCATAGGTCTTGTATCCAGGCAGACTGTGGTGACGTCATGTTCAGCTGATGTAACATTTCTTGGAACTGGAGATGCATTTCTCAGAAATAGGTGTTGGCCAATGCTGGCACCATCTTAGCTTAAGTTTCGTTTCTGATACAATACTCGACAAGGAAAACTTATTGTTTCAAAATAGTAGCAAAACACATATAAGCATATAAAAGTAGAAAAATATATTTTACCTTGACAATCCCCCCTAAACACTAAGTTTTCCCTTAATATAGGTGGCCTTTGAGACTGTCCATGTGTGGGGAGAGGGGATATGGATTTCTTCACCCAGTCATTTTAGAAGCTATCCCCTTATGGGATGCCCCCAAACAACTAGACCCTACTCTGACATACACATGGAGTTCTCCCATCTATCCCTAAACTAAATCTCTCATTTCCATCTGCATCTTGTCATAGGGGGTTTTGTCAGATTTGTCCAGTGGGGTATACTTTTCCATATCTTTTTGACTCGTATCATCACATAACAGGGATACAACCTCCTGATGAAGAAAAGTACCCGAGGGGGCGGTTGCGGTGGTTACAGCTTTCCTATACATAGGTATCACACAACATAAGATTATCAAACCCAGTATCAAAAGGCCCGCCACTACCAAACAGGCTTGTTGGAGAAATCCTTTGAGGCCTCCTAACCATCCTGAGAAGAAGGAGGTATCTACTCCTGCATTTTCCTTTACTTCCTGAGCCAGATTTTTAATCTTTGTAAGGGCCACTATAGTTTTAACCGTTGACTCCAGAATTCTGAGGGATATAAGTACAACATTCTTCCCCTATCATCCCACAGACTCCACCTTTTTCGGCTAGAATCATATCAATGGCCAATCTATTTTGGAGAGTCATTCTTGTATTGGGGCCCAGTTCCTCAACTATACCCTGGAAAGCATCTCAACTAAAGTTGATAAATCTTTGCTTGGTGTAATATATATAATTTATCCAATCTACATTGTAATTGATCTGTACAATTGGGATAAGGGAACGGAAACTCGCCAAGATCTGATTTTGAGCTTTGTATTCGTCTGGGACCCCCCTTGGAACTCCTATGGAATCTATATAAACTTTGGGATCCTCAGCATAACCGGTGTGCAGCTGACCCAGACTCCTTCTCTTCCTGGATATCAGTGGAGCTATATTCTCGGGGCTATGGTTGTCAGGGTCTTCCCAGGGCATAATCCTAAATTGCATTGCCAATTTTACCAAGGTATATTGCCCAGTCCAAGTCGTTGGGAGTTTGGACCTAAGTCGCCCATCCCCACAGAGCCAATACGTGTCATACATATATCTGGAATGGTTAGTCAGTAGGGCAGATTCCAAAGTCTCGTTGTTTTTACAAAAACCCTCCGCAAAGATACCCACAGGGGGGCCTGAAGAATTATCAGGGGAATAACAGGTATAGTCATTCCCAGTGACTACCACATCACCAGGGGTTCGAACCTTAATTTTACTGGCGACTAAGGGTATATAGTCAGGGCATGCACTGCCATTGGACCCCTTCAGTAATCCCAGTAAACAAAGAGTAGTATTATGGTCAGCAGGAAAAGCATGAGTATACAGATGAGTGTTTGCAGCAGCACAGGCAACACATCCTATTGATATATTTTGAACTCTAACATTATATCTGACCCATTCCAGCCAAAGGTTCTTACGGGGGTTGACCTGAGTTTCTATGGAAAATACATCTTCCCACTTGAGCCCTGGGATTGGAAGTACTTCATTAACTATTTGTTGCAAAACTTTACCATCCTGGGGTGATGTCATGGTTGCTGTGTCTGGCCCTATCTGAGGGCTTATCCCACCTCCTTTCCTCTGGGAAATATCCTTAAGCTCAATTTGGCCCCTAACTCCTCCTCTCCCTAACCACGCACCTAACACATATTTGCCAAGATCCCAGGGTTGAGGATTTTCTATGTTTAAATATAGCGGGAGACAGGTTGGGGTGCCCCCTGTCACTGGGGGAGGTATACACCCAGGAGAACTCATCTTCCCTTTCATCAGTGTCATTCTAACGAGCAGAGATCTGCCATTTATATCCTTTCTGTCCATTGCTTCCTTGGGTTTATACCCCCAATCCTCCCCTGTGTTCCATCCCACATCTGACCAATAATAACAGTTTTCATTCCCTGGGCGGGTGACACAGAGATAAAATGTCCCTTTCCCCCAAGTCTGGTGCGCTGATCCCTTGAAATCATTTCTATCACAGTTGAATATTTGGCAGAAATCGAACTTGAAGATAACCACAGGGGTTGTAGTATTAACCCAGAAGGTGGGCATGCTATCACTACTGGAGATCAGGATACAGCCCAAAAGGATATATATCAGAAACTTCATGACTGCTGACTAGTCTTGTCCTTTTTACAGTGGGAGGCGTGAATCCAGATGTTCTTGCCCTCAAGCTTCAGGGCAGTAGGAGTGGTCAGGACCACAGTGTAGGGACCCTCGAATCTGGGCTGGAGACAGTCTCTTCTCACAAACTTTTTCACGTACACAAGGTCACCAGGCGAGAAGTCGTGCACCGTGTCACCTGTAGATTCTGGGAGAGAAGCAGACACTGTAGAGTGGGTGTTAGTCAATTCTTTAGACAAAGCAATCACAAATTTTACCACTTTATCATTAATTTCTGACAGCTCCTGGTGCCTAATTTCTCCTATCTTGGGAGGGGCACCGAACAGGATCTCATAGGGGGTCAGCCCATGTTTGGCCTGGGGAGTGTGTTTAATATGATACAGCACTATGGGAAGTAGGTCAGGCCAGGGAAGGGGGTGATCTTGCGTCATTTTCAGAAGTTGGGTTTTGATTGTGGAGTTCATTCTCTCCACCTTGCCCAAGCTGGCTGGATGGTATGAAGTATGGAGACCTAAGTCTGTTCCCAGCATGTTCCAGAGTTCCTTGTAAACACTTGCAGTGAAGGCTGGTCCTTGGTCTGACTCTATCACTTCAGGGATTCCAAATCTGCAGGCAACTTCAATGATCAGCTTTTTGGCTGTGGTTTTGGCAGTCATGTTGGTGACTGGGTAGGCTTCTGGCCAGGCAGAGAAAATGTCTATAGCTACAAGGACATACTCATATTTTCCTGCCTTTGGCATCTGGATATGATCCACCTGTATTCTTTGCCAAGGGTAGTCTGGCTTGGCCAAATATTGGAGAGGGACTCGCTCAGTGGCTGTGGGATTACATATGGCACAGACAGAACAGGATCTTGAGTATGCTGCTACTGCAGAGGAGATCCCAGGCGCGAAGTACAACTTCTTAATACAGGCCAGAGCCTGATTCTTTCCTCTGTGGGTAGGTCCATGGGCCCATGCGGCCACAGCTGAATACATACGTCTGGGCAGACAAGGTTTTCCGCTCACTTTGTAGAAAGGAGGGTATGGGCCCGATGCAGTGGCCCCCGCTGCCTTCCATTGTTTGATTTCTTCAGCAGAAGTCATCTTCTGTTCCTCCCACAACTTCTCTTCAGGTGATCTAATCAATTTGGGGTCCACATGTGAGTCCAAATGTTCCATCTCATCATCTTCGATCATCTGTTTTCTTCTCCTTCGTCCTTGGGGTCCAAGATGGGCTTGCATGGCCTGTTCCTTGGCTTTTGCTCTAGTGAGGGCCATTGCTATGGTCCGAGGAGCTTCTTCTGTTTCTTCCTTCTCTTTCCTGCCACTTTGGTGACACATTCTTCATGGCTGCAGCTTTGGCAGCCTGATCTGCCAAGTGATTTCCTCTGGCTTCCTTTGAGTCCAGTTTCCCATGTGCCTTAACGTTGATGACAGCAATTTGGACAGGTTCCTCCAGAGCTTTCATAAGGGCCTTGATCCATGAAGCATGTTTCACTGGTGTTCCAGCTGCTGTAATGAAGCCTCTTGACTTCCACAAAAATCCAAAGTCTTGACAGATTCCATATCCATATCTTGAGTGTTATGATCTGCTACAAGCACTAAGGAAAGGTGGGAATTCTGTCCCTACAATAGGACTGAGCTGGATCCCTACGATGTAACGGGGAACTTGATCCTGCGACCAGACCCGCTAAAGTCCTCAGCTAGTCTGAACGAAGACCTATAGTTGCGAGGGAGGAATCCCTACAAGATCTAGGGACTGGGTGAAAAGGTGGACACCTCCTAACAGAAAGTGTAGCAGGGAAAATAAAACAGAAAACAAATTACTAAGAGATCCTAAGATCAAGCAAAACTGACAGAGTAAGGCACCTAAGCACCCGGCTAGCTTAAGAGTAGATAATACAATGAAGTCCAGCAAAGCCAGAAGGGCGGAGCCAGACTAAATAGGGTAAAAAGGTCATATGACCAGCAAACTGAAACAAAACCTAACAAGAGGGTTCTAACAGTACCCTCCCTTCTAAGAGGATCCTCCGGATCCCCTATGACTTAGGCTTATCCGGAAATCTCTTGTGAAACGCTCTGACAAGTCTAGACGCAGAAACATCATCCGCCCTCACCCATGAGTTATCCTCGGGTCCATAACCCTTCCAAGCGACAAGGTACTGCAAACCCCCTCTATACCGTCTAGAATTTAGGATGCGGGAAATCTCATATTGTCCGTCCTCCACCACCAGGGGAACAGTGGCCAACACGTCTCCCTCTGAGACCTCAGCTTTTTTCAAGAGAGAAACATGAAACACCGGATTAATCTTCCAGGAGGTAGGAAGCTCCAACTTAACAGCAGATTGGTTAATAACCTGAAGCACCTTAAAGGGCCCTACAAACTTGGGACCCAATTTCTTAGACGGAATCCTCAAGCGCAGATTCTTAGAGGACAACCAAACCATGTCACCAATAGCAAACAAAACCTCTTGTCGTTTTCTATCAAAATACACTTTGGATCTTTTGTTAGCCTCCTGAAGATTACCACGCACATCAGTCCAAACTCTCTCCAAAACACCAGAAAAATTCTCCTCTTCAGGTACAGCCGATCCCAACTTGGAAAATGACCCAAAAGACGGATGTCTCCCAGAACAACAAAAAAAAGGCGAACAACCAGCAGAAGCGGATGTATGGTTGTTAAGAGCAAACTCAGCAAGTGGCAGAAACTCAGACCACCCCTCTTGATTATCAGTCACAAAACAACGCAAGAACTGCTCAACATCCTGGTTTTTCCTTTCTGTCTGGCCATTAGACTCCGGATGATATCCGGATGAAAACGACAAATGAACTCCCAACCTGTCACAAAAGGTGCGCCAAAAACGAGCCACAAACTGAGGTCCCCTATCGGAAACAATGTCAGTAGGAACACCATGTAGTCTGACTATTTCCTTGACAAAGGCCTTAGCGAGAGTCTTAGCGCAGGGCAGTTTGATGAAAGGAACCAAGTGACACATCTTGCTAAAACGGTCCACGACCACCCAGATGACAGTGAAACCCTCAGAGGGGGGAAGGTCAGTAATAAAGTCCATAGCCAAATGTGTCCAAGGTGCACTAGGGACCTCCAGAGGGCAAAGCAACCCTGCAGCAGGAGTATGAGAAGACTTAGATCTAGCACACACAGTGCATTGACGCACCCACTTAATGACTTCCTTCTGCCATCCTGGCCACCAAAAACTGCGACCCACAAGTCTCTTGGTCTCAGAGATTCCAGGATGACCTGCCAACCGAGAGTCATGACATTCAAGAAACAAATCTCTCCTCAGGGTACCAGGCACAAACAACCTCCCATGCGGCATGTTAGATGGGGCATTCTCCTGTGCTTTAAGAATCTCATCTTCCAACACAGAGTCCAAAACAGCAATAACAACCCCCTCTTGCAAGATGTTTTCCTCCTCCTCCTCAGTACCCACCATAGGAGAAAAGCTGCGAGACAAAGCATCAGCTTTAACATTTTTAGTACCTGGGATGTAAGTAACGGTAAAATTAAACCGTGAGAAAAACAGTGCCCACCTAGCCTGACGGACATTCAAGCGTTTGGCAGCATCAAGGTAGATCAGATTTTTATGATCGGTGAAGACTTGAATGGGAAATTCCGCTCCCTCCAAAAAATGACGCCAGTGTTCAAATGCGAGTTTAATTGCCAACAATTCCCGATTACCGATATCATAATTTAGTTCAGACTCAGAAAATTTCTTTGAAAAAAAAGCACAGGGATGTACTCCATCCGTCTTTGCCTGAGACAACACCGCGCCGACCCCCACAGAAGAAGCATCAACCTCAACCAAAAATGGTGTAGTCACATCAGGCTGCGTAAGGATGGGAGCAGAGCTGAACCTCTCCTTTAGCAACACAAAAGCCTCAATGGCCTCAGTAGTCCACTGAACCGCATCAGCACCTTTCCTGGTGAGATCGGTCAGAGGTTTGGCAATCACAGAAAATTTTTTTATGAATTTTCTATAATAATTGGCGAACCCCAAAAACCTCTGTATTGATTTCACACCAATAGGTCTAGGCCAATCCTGCACAGCTTGCACTTTCACCGGGTCCATCTCAAAACCTTCACTGGAGACAATGTAGCCCAAAAAACTAAGTCTCTGTACAGCGAACTCACATTTTTCTAGTTTGGCAAAAAGTGAATTATCACTCAGTAACTGTAATACTTCACGCACACTCCTCCAATGAGACTCCAAATCCGCTGAATAAATCAAAATGTCATCCAAATACACAACCACACTTCTGCCGATCAAAGGTCTAAGGATGTCATTAATAAGATTCTGAAAAAATGCCGGAGCACTGGAAAGCCCAAAAGGCATGACCAGATTCTCAAAATGACACAGTGGAGTGTTAAGCGCAGTCTTCCATTCATCCCCCTCCTTCATGCGCAACAAATTGTATGCCCCTCGAAGATCAATTTTCGAGAACCACTTGGCCCCCACTAACTGATTAAACAAATCAGGAATCAATGGCAGTGGGTAAGGATTGCGTGCAGTAATCTTATTAATCTCACGAAAGTCTAGACAAGGCCGTAACCCGCCGTCCTTTTTTTAACAAAAAAAATCCAACTGCCACAGGAGATTTGGAAGGCCTAATGTGACCGGCGGCCAAGCTTGTCTGTATGTATTCCTCCAAAGCCTTTCTCTCAGGAATAGTCAAATTAAATAAACGACTTTTAGGAAGAGTCGCTCCAGGGACAAATTCAATTGCACAATCATAATCTCTATGAGGAGGCAATACCTGCGATTCCTTATCAGTAAAAACTTTCCAAAAATCCTGAATAGGTACAGGTAACTCCCCCTTAACTACAGCAGCAATACGCCCGTTACAACACTTGTCATAACAATTGGGACTCCAGGACTTAATTTCATTGGTAGACCAATCCAGTACCGGATTGTGCAATTTTAACCAGGGTAACCCCAAAATCACCGGTGAGGGCAAATTATTCAAAACTACCAAATCCAAATTCTCTTGATGAACACCATTAATAGTAAGAGGAAATTCACAGATATGTGAGTAACATTTTTCAAGTGAGAACCATCCACAGACACCACATTAATAGGGGAAGACAGAAGTTTGGGTTTTAATTTTAGTTTTTCCAAAAATTTCCCATCAATCACATTGAGAGTTGAACCACAATCCACAAATACCCGAAACTCCATTAATTCCTCCTCAACAGCAGTGGTAGCAGAAAGAAAGACACCTTTATTGTTTAAACAAGCTATGCGGGCGACACTGACCTCATTTTTTTTCTCTCTTTATTCATTCGAAGCGCACAGTTCTTAATAAAATGCTCAGATTTGCCACAATAGAAACACAAGCCCTTAGCAAATCTGCGTTCTTTTTCCCGAGAGTGAGGTGTCATTACTCCAATTTCCATTGGCTCTGCAATGTCAGTACATTCCTTCTCCAAACTTGGAGCTGACAAGGCAGATTTACTCTCATTAACCCTTGCACGCAGTCTCCTATCCACCCGTATGGCTAATTGCATAGCCTCTTGCAAGTTACCAGGTATGGGATAAGCAATCAGCAAATCTTTAACCCTTTCACTTAACCCTGCAAGAAATAAACTTTTCAAAGCTGAATCGTTCCAGCCCACCTGAGTGGACCACCTTCGGAAGTGAGTACAATATTTTTCCACATTACCTGATCCCTGTCTCAAACGTCTCAATTCTGTCTCAGCTGATGAAACACGATCAGGATCGTCATATAATAACCCCAAAGCAGAAAAAAAACTATCCACTGATCTAAAGCATGGATCACTAGGCTGCAGAGAAAAGGCCCAGTCCTGAGGTTCTTTGCGCAAAAGTGACATTATGAACCCTATGCGCTGTGATTCATCACCAGAGGATCTGGGTCTCAAACGAAAATACAACAAGCAAGCATTTTTAAAAGAAAAAAAATCTTGTTGTTCACCAAAAAATAAATCAGGCAAACGTACCTTTGGCTCCACGAAATGTGCTCCAGAACAACTACTCACGTGTTGCTTTATCTCAGCCACCTCCAGAGAAAGTCCCTGCAGGCGTTGAACCAAATCTTGAACCGAGACCATGATGGAAACAGAAAATCTTTCCTTAGAGATTTTTTTTTTTTTTTTTTGGCTGGACTTACTGTTATGAACTGCTACAAGCACTAAGGAAAGGTGGGAATTCTATCCCTACAATGGGACTGAGCTGGATCCCTACTATGTAACGGGGAACCTGATCCTGCGACCAGACTCGCTAAAGTCCTCAGCTAGTCTGAACGAAGACCTATAGTTACGAGGGAGGAATCCCTACAAGATCTAGGGACTGGGTGAAAAGGTGGACACCTCCTAACAGAAAGTGTAGCAGGGAAAATAAAACAGAAAACAAATTACTAAGAGATCCTAAGATCAAGCAAAACTGACAGAGTAAGGCACCTAAGCACCCGGCTAGCTTAAGAGTAGATAATACAATGAAGTCCAGCAAAGCCAGAAGGGCGGAGCCAGACTAAATAGGGTAAAAAGGTCATGTGACCAGCAAACTGAAACAAAACCTAACAAGAGGGTTATAACATTGAGTCTGTGTAGACATTGGCTGTTGTTACTGCTGCAAAATGGCAGGCTTCTATCAGAGCCACGAGTTCAGCCTCTTGGGCAGACATGTGAGGTGGCAATGCCTCGGCCATGACAACCTCAGTTTCTGTGGTAACGGCATATCCTGTGTGGAACTTGCCTTGAGCATCTGCAAAGCGGGAACCATCGGTCCATAGATGTAGTGCTGGATTTGGAAGTGGATGTGACACCATATTTTCTGGTGCGGAAGTTTCCAATCGCAAAACTTCTAAACAGTCATGTGGCCCTGTGCAGGGATTCTCTTCTTCCCCTTAGAAGGTGGAAGCAAAGTGGCAGGATTTATAGTGGTACATTTCTGGAACGTGATATTGGAAGGCAACAACAATGAACATTGAAGACGAAGGTGCCTTTGGTGCGTAAGGTGTCTGGGTGAGGTTTGTTGAAGGACAGCAGAGAGGTCATGGCCAGCTTGTATGACCAAATCATGTCCAAGAACGATGTCAGCAGACTTATCCAGTAAGGTATGGGCAGCATGCACTGCTTTGAGACATGTAGGTGCAGTACGAGCCACAGGGTCCAGGCGAGCTGAGTAGTAGCCTAGGGGCCTGTACTTTTCAGCATGACGTTGAGCCAGGACTCCAGATGCGTGTCCCCCGGATTCAGACACGAAAAGGTGAAAGGATTGAGTGTAATCCGGGATGCCTAAGGCAGGAGCAGAGATGACACTCTCCTTGAGATGCTCAAAACACCGTTTCTGTTCTTCATAGACAGATGGTTCCGGGGCATTTCGCCAGTCTGGGCCTCCATTCTTGAGACAGTCATACAGGGGTTGCATGAGTCTGGAGGCATCAGGAATCCACTGTCTGCAGTAGGTGATGAGTCCAAGAAAGGTCTGCATGGCAGAGTAAGTGTCAGGGTAGAAAATCTCCCTAACTGCCTGCTTCCTTTCTTCAGTTAAATGACGGGCTCCTTGTGAGATGCAGTGACCAAGGAAGACCACCTTAAGCTGACACCATTGTACTTTGTTTTTGGATACCTTGCAGTTGGCTGTACCAAGGAACATCAATAGAGACGTAGAGGCATCCTCTATATTCTCTTCAGTTCCACAGAGCAGAAGATCATCAACATACTGTAACAAAGTGACTTCTGGGTTTTCTTGGATCCAGGGTTCTAGGACCAATTTCATAGCCTGAGTGAACTGGTTTGGTGAGTTCTGGGCTCCCTGTGGGGTCCTGGCCCACGTGAGCTGTGATCCTTGAAAGGTGAATGCAAAGAGGAATCTTGAGTCTTCGTGCAGAGGCACACTGAAGAAGGCATTTGCCAGGTCTATCACAGTGAACAAAGTAGCCGTAGTTGGTACCTGAGACAATAGAGTGTTTGGGTTAGGTACCACAGGGGTCTCCAGGATGGTGGCAGCATTGACTGCTCTGAGGTCCTGCACCAGGCGATACTTTGGAGGTTCTCCAGGTGCAGTCTTCTTCTTGACTGGGAACAGAGGTGTGTTGCAGGGTGATACACACCTAATTAAAACTCCTGACTTTAGGAGGGAGGCAATCTGAACTCCCAGGCCCTGTTCCTGTGCCGCTTTGAGGGGATACTGTGGCAAATGGGGGTACTGGTGACTAGGCTTAAGATATACCTTGACAGGGGGCACTTTTAGTAGGCCCACGTCTTCAGGACCACTTGACCATAGAGAGTCTGGAAACAGGGATGGATCCAGAGAGGCCTCATGCTGTATTGTCATCATCATCAGAGGGAAAGCTTTCAAGACACAACGATCTTCTGTCCCCTGCTGTGAATTGGGATCTTGCAAGAGGAGTTCCATACCCTGGTCTCCAAAGGTGATTGTTGCTTTCATCCTTTCCACTAAGTCAGCTCCAAGTAGATTAACAGGACAGGTTTCGGAGACCAGAAACCTCGTAAGTACTCCAGTAAAGGGTCCTGCAGACACTGGAACAGTGAGCGGGGAAGCAGTCCGCTGGCCTTCTACTCCTACACATGTAAGAATTTCAGAAGATAAGGATACTGATGAAGCTGTGTAGAGGAGATGACGGAAGTGGCCGCCCCAGTGTCCACTAGGAACTTCAGAGGTTGGTGGTCCACCTGTAAGGTGACTTCCACAGGCTGCAGAAGGATGTGTAGCCGGAAGGTGGACACTGGTTGGCCTCCCCATCATTGGCGTGGGAGTGGCCTTTCAGAGTAGTCATGTTGCCTGTTGTAGTTATAGTCTCCAGAGTTGTTTCTTCGGCTGGAATTTGGACAATCCCTTCGAACATGGTTAGGGCTGCCACACTCCCAGCACAACATACGACCTTCAGGGTCCCTGGTTGATCTCCTGTCTCAGAGAGGAGGCCTTCTATCCTGCCAGTAATCCTGTCTTCTTTGCTGGGGTGGGGAGTCATCAACAGTGCCCCTGACTATTACCCACTTAATTCCTGGTTGATTCCTTGGTGACAGTGGTGGGTAGCTTTCCTGTGCCTAGTAGACCATGGTGGGAGTGGTGGCAGTCTTTTTCTTGCGTTTGGCCTCCTTTTCTTGTTTCTGTTGGGCTTTTTGGAAGGCCTTGACAATGGTGATAGCATCTAAAAAAGATGAACTAAACACTTCAGGGCGTGTTAACAGAACCTGGTCCTTCAATTTGTCCTGAAGGCCATTGACAAAGGAGTAGACCAACAAAGTGGCTTGTGTTTTGATGTGGGGGCTATACCCCAGGTCCTCAAAGTGCATATTTAACCGGGCAGCATATTTTTCCACACTTTCATCTGTTTCCTGCTGCACATCTTGAATGGATCCGGCTTGATCAGACAGACGGTCCTGCGCCCAAGCCTTTAATTGTTTAATATACTCGAGGCCAGATTCATAAGTGTTATGTGCGCCTGCCTTGGCTGGGTCCAATGCTTTTTCAATGGTGGGCAGAAAGTATTCTGTTGTTTTCACAGAGGTTATACTTGATAGATCCGTCCAGGTTGCCCCATAGGCCTTACGGGTTTGCTCCATAAGCCGTGCATACTGCATAGGATATTTGTCTGGATCTGGGAGCTTAGAAACCAGAGCATCTATTTGTGTAGGGCTGAAAGGCTGATACTTGACTCTTCCCATTGGTCCAGGGACAGTCCGTGAATCTAGAAGACGAGAGGCTTCCTCAGGCCCATATCCGGTGGCAACATGTTCAGGTGGCAAAGGAGCACTGTCCAATGGTCGGTTAGGCATATCCATGATGTTGGGCAAAACATGGGTCAACAATTGAGCAGCCAGGGTCATGGCCCTTTCCACAGCAGGATCGTGAATGCAAACGATGCGGACAGAATCCAGTTCATGGTTAAGGGTCTGTAGGCCATCCCTTAGAGAAATCACATGTTCCTGCATACAAGGGCCAAGGGGGTATCCAAAGATACCAGAGGATATGAGTGGTATTGACAGAGTGCGTCTATTCATGTTTGAGGGGCCCAGTTTTCCTTCATGGAAAGTATGGAACGGATAGCAGACCTGAGGATTAACCGGGACTCTTCTGAGTTTTCGGGGTCATAGACAGGACCCACCGCATGTATGATTAGATCTGCAGGTAGATCACCAGCGCTGGTCATCATGGTCTGCCCAGGCGGGAGTAGGCCATGAGTATGTACATGGTCATCACACAACCTGTCAACAAGGGGGCCTGCAGCCTGTATAATCTTACGGGCTAGACCATCTTCATTGGTAAGATGGGAATTTGCAGGATTGACTATGGCACCAACTTGGTGAGTTAGGATATTCCCATAGCCTATGGACAGGGTAACAGGCCGTCTGTTTGGTCCATGGTAGATATGCGAGTGACAGGGGTGCCAGTCCTCGAGCCCCACCGGGGAAGCCCAGTAGAAGGAGGGACCGAGGGTACAGGCCTGCCTAGCTGTCTAGGATGTGGGGTGGATTCGTCCCATCTGACACTCGGAGAGGGGGATGTCTGGGGAGCTGGAGAAAGGATTGGAGGACCCGGGGGTCTCTCACTTGTGGGCCTCTGAGGGGGTCGGGACCTACCTCGGAGAGTGGATGTGGGTGGTGGAGTTGGTGGAGAGAGACGAGGAGGTGTTAGGAGAGGAACCGCAGCCCAACCTTCCCCGGGTTCTGACCCCTCCGTATCTCCCATGCGTTCACGGAGCTCCCTCATGCGCTGTTGGAAAGGAGCAGACCGAATCAGGCTTTCTATATCCGGGGCAGGAGGGGCACCCACTGGGAACAGAGGTAGTGCAGCAGCTTCCGGATTAGGAACAGAGGCAGGGGCTGAAGAACCGAGCCCTGGGACAGGGGCCTCGGCGACGGGGACTAAAACCTTTTCCGGCTGTCCGGGTGGTTGGTAGTAGGTGCCGGAAGGCGTCAGAAGGGGATATAGGCCTGACTGGGTGGGTTCCGGAGGAAGTGGGAGGGGTGCTGTCTGGGGGCGTCCCACTGTTGGGTATAGAAGGGGCGTTGGGCTGAGCATTACACGGGGGGCGGCCCGCCCCACAGACGCGGCAGGTCTCCACCCAGGGCGGATTCTGTTCGCCACACACACGACAAGTCCATCCCCCTGGTGATTTTACGTCGGCACCATTATAGGGCGGTGGCTGGGGGCTTGGAACCGTGACAGGCATGAGAGGTGCCGTGGCCATTTTAGTTACATCAACAAAATCACATTCTGAACGTTTAATATATCCGAACAAAGGCTCGGCACCTTCTGAACCTCCTGCACCATCTACCTCTTTCCAGCCCTCGATTCTCAAATCATTTGCTACTCTAAGATGTGCCTGAGCTTGATGCAGGAGTCCCTCATCACCCAACTTTCCTTTCTTCTGTCCTACATAATCTTTCCACACTGAAGGCTGGAGTCTCCCTGTACTGGGCAGACCCATCATCTTATACAAACTCCTCACATTTTTGACAGCCTTCTTGCTTTCCCGTGACTCGACTAACTCACCAACTCCCAAAGCCCCACCCTCTAACTTATGAGGTCTCTCGAATTTAAACATGCGCATCATGATTTAACAGAGTGCAATGGTCTGTCGCGACTCAGACCACCGATGCCGCCGGCAGGTCACCACCCATCAGCGTAGAGCCCTCCTCAACACGCTGATAAAACAGAGAGAACCTCCTCTATCTATCTCTTCCCTAACCGTGGATGGTGACTTTACAGCTCAGCTCACCGTAACACTCGAATATTCACAGCGGGATGTCTCCTAGTGAGATTCCCCTGTTTTTTTAGACAAAGAGCCCTCCTCAATTTGTCACTAACTAGACCATCATGTGCGTCTTTTACCCCACTCGACACTTCAAAAATCTAAAATTTATCCCAACTATATTCTAACAGTCACGGGAGACAGCTATCTACATGAGGGTACAGTGACCGGAGGAGGAGGAAGTGGTATTCACACGAGCACACGCAGACACGCGACGTCACTCGGTCTCACTTGCTAGTTCGGAGCGTGGCGCGGGATCGCCCTCGGTCTCACCACTCGACCGGTCACCCACCCAGACCCAAATAGACAACACAGCAAGGCCAACAGTGACTGACACACAGGCAAGTGGGACGCATATAAAGTATATGATCTCAACTTACCGTGTTCAACGGAGGCTGCAGTCCTCACACTCAGTCACCGCGGGCACCACCGCGAGGTCCTCAGGATGGGTCCGGATGGGTGGCAATCCACTGGCCACGCCCCAAGTTGGGCACCAATTGTCGGGGTCGTTATGACAAACCACTCGTCCTCCAGTCACTCCAAATTCAGACTATGAGCATGGGTCGACCAATCAAAGAATGAGTCAGACAAATAGCTGGTTCAAACTCAGAACAAGCTCAAAAGGCTACTGACATGTAGCAACCACAGCAAGTTCTACCTTTATTTCTGCAAGCATGAGATTATATACACAGGATGACAGGGTGGAGTAAAGGGCTGATGGGGGCAGGGTAAACTGTATATGTCTAGCATCTGGCCATCTCTGATTGGTTCACATTCCATAGGTCTTGTATCCAGGCAGACTGTGGTGACGTCATGTTCAGCTGATGTAACATTTCTTGGAACTGGAGATGCATTTCTCAGAAATAGGTGTTGGCCAATGCTGGCACCATCTTAGCTTAAGTTTCGTTTCTGATACAATACTCGACAAGGAAAACTTATTGTTTCAAAATAGTAGCAAAACACATATAAGCATATAAAAGTAGAAAAATATATTTTACCTTGACAATAGCCTAATACAATGAGTACCACAGACTGTTACTATGCCCACAATGATATTACAGACACGATGCAGCAAAAAATTAGGAGTTATTTGAATGCTGGTGGAGCTTTGTATAGATAGCCTAATACAATGAGTAGCACAGACTGCTACTATGCCCACAATTATTTTAGAGGCAAGATGCAGCTAAAAATTGGTAGTTATTTCAACGCTGGTGGAGCTTTGTAGAGATGGCCTAATATAATGAGTAGCACACACTGCTACTATGCCCACAATTATATTACAGGCACAATGCAGCAAAAAATTAGGAGTTATTTGAATGCTGGTGGAGCTTTGTATAGATGGCCTAATACAATGAGTACCACAGACTGCTACTATGCACACAATTATATTACAGGCACGATGCAGCAAAAAAATTAGGAGTTATTTGAACACTGGTGGAGCTTTGTATAGATAGCCTAATACAATGAGTACCACAGACTGCTACAATGCCCACAATGATATTACAGGCACGATGCAGCAAAAAATTAGGAGTTATTTGAACGCTGGTGGAGCTTTGTATTGATGGCCTAATACAATGAGTACCACAGACTGCTACTATGCCCACAATTATATTACAGGCACAATGCAGCAAAAAATTAGGAGTTATTTGAATGCTGGTGGAGCTTTGTAGAGATGGCCTAATACAATGAGTATCACACACTGATACTATGCCCACAATTATTTTAGAGGCAAGATGCAGCTAAAAATTAGGAGTTATTTGAACGCTGGTGGAGCTTTGCAGAGATGGCCTAATACAATGAGTAGCACACACTGCTACTATGCCCACAATTATTTTAGAGGCAAGATGCAGCTAAAAATTAGGAGTTATTTGAACGCTGGTGGAGCTGGCAAAAAGTGATAGGAACTGATGTAACCTAGCCCTCAAAAGGGCTTCAATTACAAATAGTCACTACTCCCAAGTTGACCTATATGTCTATTTAAGAGCACAGACCTGCCTGTTAAAACTGCTAGGAACCAATGTAACCTTACTAACCTAGCCCTAAAAAGGGCTGCAATTACAAATTGTCACTACTCCCAAGTTGACCTATCTTTCTATTTAAGAGCACAGACCTGCCTGCTAAAACTGCTAGGAACTGATGTAACCTAGCCCTCAAAAGGGCTGCAATTAAGAACTAGTCCCTACTCCCTAAACCTTCCTGTGTATTTCACAGCTATTTCGCTTGCAATTCGCAGTTGCACACACAATATAGCACTAACAGCAGCAGTGCCGTCTAACACTGAGCTGCAGCAGTGAGAAAATGGTGGCGAAGGGGGAAATGGCTGGCTCTTATAGGGCAAGGACATGTGACATGCACAGCCAATGACTCATGCCCTTGCTTGTGTGAAAAAAAGCACTTCGCTCCGTGTGTGCGCTGCTGATAGGCTGACAGACTGCACCGCCCACTGGAAATGCGAGAAAGAGAAAAAAAAATGGAGATCTTCATTATTTCTGCAGAGATCCATCCCATGCCCCTCCCCCCGCCCCGCTGTACACTCAAACTGTGTATTAACAGTGATTCTCAGCATTACTGTGAACAAATCCAGTGATGATTTAGATGCACGAACAGTTATCGAACATAACCTCGAACAGCCGGATTTTTTCAAAATCGTTCGGGTTCGTCGAACGACTCGAACACCGCCCAAAACAGCTCGAATTTGAGATTGGCGAACAGTTCGCTTCGAACGCCGCTCATCTCTACTCATGACGACCTTTGACACACTCAATACAGGAATGAATGTGTCGCATGGATTTATGTCTTTTTACATCAATTAAGGAATTTGCTCTTCAGACCTTCTGGGGGCATAACAACACAGAACCAGACCCCAATCAGAGGACAATAAAACTTTCACACTCCTTATCTATGAACTGTTCCAATATTTATGTTAATCTCTGTCTCCCATAATACCAGTTCTGCTTCACGTCACTTGTCTTATCTATTGCATTATTTCTGTGCTGTGTTGTGTATAAATATGTGATTCTTCAGATTTTGTATTAGTCTAGCGTGATGTAGAGACCTGAGTAGTCTGGAAAGCTTGCCATCTGTTACTATCTTTTCAGTTAGCCATTAAAAGGGGTATCAACCACTGAGGACTCTCAATTCTGAATATTTTTCTATCTACTGGCTAACACAGTACAAAGATATATATCTTTCATGTATGAGAAAAATGAACTTTTTTTGAATTTACCAATTGGCTGCAATTCTAAACATTTTTTCTCATTACTGTACACTCTGCACCCCATCTTCACTGAAAAAAACATAAATGTAGAAATTTTTGCAAATTTATTAAAAAAGAAAAACTGAAATATCACATGGTCATAAGTATTCAGAGTAGTGATGAGCGAACTCTAAAATGCTCGGGTGCTCGTTGTTTGGGTCGAGCAAATTGGAATACTCAGGTACTCGACCCAAGCAATGAGCCCAATGGAAGTCTATGGGAAAACCGACCCCCCGGGGTCCTTTTAAAGTCTAAAAACATCTGAAAATGATGGAAACAGTGCTCAAATGACATAGGAACATCATGAGGAAGACCACTGGAAGCATTTCTGACCGCGAGGTCAAAACTGTGAACAATGTTGTCAGAGTGTTACGCCATTTTTACAGGCGCACCCAAAAGCATACAAAAATGAAACCAAAATGGATTTTCCTGGGAAATATGTTAAGGAACATCCTTGCCAGGGTAATGACATTTATATAAGGCAAATTAATTAACCCAAAACAAATATGCTCCTCCACCACTTTGGCTATCTTCACACGTAGCGTTTTTGATGCGGTTTTCAACTTTCGCATTGCTTTCAACTAGTACAAAGGCATTTACTGGGAAATGTCATTGTAGCATTTAACAACCTTAGCTGGCCATGTGGTGTGTGACACATCATCAGACACATCTTGTTTCATTTATGAAGGAGGGACTCTTAAAGTCACAAAGCCTATTTTTATAGGGGCATCAGACAGCATTAATCTTCTTAAAGGGCCATCAGCCGGCTATGCTTTGTTGTTCCCACTATTAAACAGTGGATCTCCTATACTGTTATTGCCTGTGCAGTGAGTGGCTGGGCTGCCAAAAATTAGGACGCACCTCAATACCCCTTTCATGAGACGTTCAGGAGGGCCTCCTATAAAAATATCCCCATTATAAGAAAATGGGTCTTCCATAGTGTTTGCCTATGCATTGAATGCAAGGGCTGCCTTTCCCCAAAGTTACACGCACCACAATAACTCTTGGAACAGACATCCTGGATGGCCACATGAAACAAAAGTTAGCATTATTTTCCATTTGGTACTGCCATACTGTTAGCCTATGCATTGAATGCAAGACCTGCCCTGCCAAAAGTCACATGCACCCCAATAAGCCTTTGAACCCAGGTACTGGCTGGCCACAGGAAAACCAAGGTCACATTATTCTTTTGGTACTGCCTTACTGTTAGCCTAGGCATTTAATGCAAGACCTGCCCTGCACCAAAGAAAACTGCAAGGTAGGATGTGGATTCACGTCCACACTGCCCAAATGATGAAATCTCAGAATATAGTAAAATTTTAGCAGTGGTTTATTCGACTTGTTTCAAGGTTAATATAACCCCTTCTTCAGGATACCACGTATAGCTTACAAGAGTAGTGACTATACATTGCTTATATAAATCCAAGATTCAAAAAAGCGAGCGCCAAGTAGTCAGATGACACATGTCAAAGTTCAGGGTTACTAAATAGTTAATACATCATTACTTGCATAAATTTCAGAGTGATTATTTAAAAATACCATTTAGATAACATGTCCATTTTAATTTACAGGTTTTCCAACAAAAAATGAAAATAATAAAAAGTAATAAATTTCCAAAAAAGAAAGAGAAAGACATCCGCCGCGAATTTCAAAAGACCAACTCTCCTGAGATAAAGGTTGATTATCTAACAGCGGCACTACTGGGCTACAATACGGGTTACCTTTTAAAAAACAAGACAAGGGTTGACATCAGTTGTAATAAACTCTTTTTTTAGAACAGAATATTTATAAGAAAACTATATATCTTTATATTTCATATACAGAAAGATAGCAGAACAGCCGTCAATTCATTTGTCAGCTTCTGTAAAATCATTGCAGAAGCCGACAGGCTAGGAGACATGGTTTACATACAGTAAACCATTGCAGAACAGTTGGATTTATATATGTCACTGACTACTACTATTAACAGTATATGTTTGCAAAATTTGGGAGCTGTAGGTATTTAATAAAAGAATGTATTCACAGAAAAAACTGGTGTGGGCTCCCGCTCAATTTTCTGCGCCAGAGAGGGAAAGCCAGTGACTGAGGGCAGATATTAATAGCCTAGAAAGGGAGCATGGTTACTGGCCCCCCTGGCTAAAAACATCTGGCCCCAGCCACCCCTGAAAAGGCGCATCTGTAAGATGCGTCAATTCTGGCACTTAGCCTCTCTCTTCCCACTGCCCTGTAGCTGTGGCATATGGGGTAATAAGGGGTTAATGTCACCTTTGTATTGTACGGTGACATTAAGCCAGGCTTAGTAATGGAGAGGTGTCAATAAGACACCTATCCATCACTAATCCTGAAGTTTGTAAAGGGTTAAATAAACACACACATGTAGAATAAAGTATTTTAATGAAATGACACCATATATTTTTGCCATCTTTATTCTTCTGCTAATCCAAACAATGCCCCCGATGTCCTGTAAAAAATAAAAAAAACAACAATATACAATACCTGTCTGGCGTACAGTCAGTCCCACGCTGTAATCCATATCTGGGGGTTAAACAGCTGACAACCGGGAGCGTTGGTAATGTGACCGCCCCGGCTGTAGGCTATAAACCACTGAGGAATGAATGAGAAGCTGTCGGCAGCAGCATCAGTGACTAGCGCTGGCGTCACTGATGCTGCGCAGCCTCGCAGCCTGACCCGCGGTGAACTCTGCAGCGTGGAAAATGAACAGGCACTTCATCTAGAGGGGATCGACCCTATGTGCTGAGGACTTTATCGTTACAGACATTGAAATGATTAAGCTACTGTAAGTAGCAATTTTTGACATATATATGTATACACTCCTGATGAACCTTAGTTTGAGAGGGGAAACGTTGCTTTATTGTTCTCTTTATACATGCATGTGGGCATTTAGTGTTGCATGATATTTTGGAGCATTCAGTGTGCAGAGTCTCACTTTAACTATGGTGAATGGATTCTATGAAGCAGTATGGGGATGAACTTTTGGGGGGTTCTCCATTTATTATGCTGCTTTTGGAGGTCTCATATTATCAATGCTTTGTGTTTACACCTCCTATTAATATGATTCATGCACTTTAGAATCATTAAGCTCCACAATTATTGCTAAAGGCCCATGGTGTAAAACACCTCTTCATGCTACCTCTTTGCACTCCACAGCACTTTACAATTAAGCTATACATCCCCTCAAACAGCTCCTGTTAGGGCCTGTTTTGGGATAGCCGTTGAGGAGAGGGGGCGCCATTTGTCATTAAATTGCTTTAGGATGCCAACCTCTGCTGTAAGTCAGGGTCAGAGAAGGGTTAGCACAATATAAGCCCTCTCTAATCTTTAACACAGACCACAATTATCACCCTCTATTTCTATCCCCTTCCCACAGGGTCTGCAAGGGTTGAAACGGACAGTCGACGGTAACCAGGGGTGCCATTATGCGGGTTCAGGGTGCCAACCTCCGCGGCTAGGTAGGGTGCAGTTGAGTTTTAGAATAGGGCCAGGCACCTCCTGTGGCCTTTTCCATTAAGTGCGTTCTTTTTGGTGATGGGAAGAGTTTTTGTGTGCACTATTATTTTAACTAGTTGGTAGTAAAGGTTATATTTTAATATACTGGTGTCTCCTCTGTGAATTGTTCACAGAAGTAACTTGAATCTGACAAAAGTAATAATAAATCAAAAATCTATGAAAACTAATTCAAACATTGCTTTTCAGCCATGCTTCCACAGAATTAAAAAAAAATGAAACTCATGAAATAGACCTGGACAGAAATGATGGTACCCCTGAAATTAATGTGACAAAAGGGACATGTTAAATCAAGGTGTGTCCACTAATTAGTGTCACAGATGTCTACAATCTTGGAATCAGTGAGTGGGCCAGTATAGAGGGCTACAGATACACTCTGTGCTGTTTGGTGACATGGTGTGTATCACACTCAACATGGACCAGAGGAAGTGAAGGAAACAGTTGTCTCAGGAGATTAGAAAGAAAATTATAGACAAACATGTTAAAGGTAAAAGTTATAAGACCATCTTCAACCAGCTTGATGTTCCTGTGACTACAGTTGCACATATTATTCAGAAATGTAAGCTCCATGGGACTGTAGCCAACCTCCCTAGATGTGGCTGCAGGAGGAAAATTGATGACAAATTAAAGAGACTGATAATACAAATGGTAACAAAAGAGCCCAGAAAATCTTCTAAACAGATTAAAGGAGAACTTCAAGCTCAAGGAACATCAGTCTCAGATCGCACCATCTGTCGTATGAGCCAAGGTGGACTTCATGGGAGACAACCAAGAAGGACACCATTGTTGAAAAAAATCATAAAAAAGCCAGACTGGAATTTGCCAAACTACATGTTGACAAGCCACAAAGCTTCTAGGAGAATGTCATATGGACAGATAAGACAAAAATGAAACTTTTTGGCAAGGAACATCAGCTCTATGTTCACAGATGGAAAAATTAAGCATATCAAGAAAAGAACACTGTCCCTTCTGTGAGACATGGAGGAGGCTCTGTTATGTTCTGGGGCTGCTTTGCTGCATCTGGCACAGGGTGCCTAGAATCTGTGCAGGGTACAATGAAATCTCAAGGCTATCAAGGGGTTATAGAGAGAAATGTGCTGCTGCCCAGTGTCAGAAAGCTTGGTCTCAGTCGCAGGTCATGGGTTTTGCAGCACGATAATGACCCAAAACACACAGCTAAAAACACGCAAGAATGACTAAGAGGAAAATATTGGACTATTCTGGAGTGGCCTTCTATGAGCCCTGACCTAAATCCTATTGAGCATCTTTGGAAAGAGCTGAAACATGCCGTCTGGAAAAGGCAACCTTCAAACACGAGACAACAGGAGCAGTTTGCTCTTGAGGAGTGGGCCAAAATACCTGTTGAGAGGAGCAGAAGTCTCATTGACAGTTACAGGAATCGTTTGATTGCAGTGATTGCCTCAAAAGGATGTGCAACAAAATATTAAGTTAAGGGAACCATCATTTCTGTCCAGGCCTATTTCATGAGTTTTATTTTCTTAAAAATTCTGTGGAAGCATGGCTGAAAAGCAATGTCTGACTTTCATTTGTTAATTTTCAAAGATTTTTGATTTATTATTTTTGTACTTTTGTCAGATTCAAGTTATTTCTGTTACCATTGTGGGTTTTTCTGTCATTAAACGAGGGGTACCAACAATTTTGACCACGTGTGTACCTGTAGTGATCAATGAAAATGTCAAACCAAAAGGAACTGGCAAGAGATACAGTATATGGCCGTAGTCACACTAGCGAGAAATACGGACGGGTACAATGCGAGAAAAAATCGCATTGCACTCGGACCAATGTTAATCTATGGGGCAGCTTCCAGTATCCGATTTTTTCTCGGCTATTTTATACGTGCGAGTGAAATCGCAGCATGCTGCGATTTGCACTGTATTACGGCCGAGACTCGCCAATGCAAGTCAATGGGTGCATGAAAACATCAGATTACACACGGACCATCAGTGTGACTTGCGAGAAATACGCACTGGTGTCCTTTAGAAAAGCCGGCAATTCATCCCTGGCTATACCGTAAAATCACACTGACAGGTTTAATAAAGAATAGAAAGAATAGATATATACACATAGAATACATATATATATATATATGTACATGTCATTGTGACATATATATATATACAGTACAGACCAAAAGTTTGGACACACCTTCTCATTTAAAGATTTTTCTGTATTTTCATGACTATGAAAATTGTAGAATCACACTGAAGGCATCAAAACTATGAATTAACACATGTGGAATTATACATTACACTTTACAAAACAGTGTGAAACAACTGAAAATATGTCTTATATTCTAGGTTCTTCAAAGTAGCCACCTTTTGCTTTGATTACTGCTTTGCACGCAGAAAAGGTGAACGGATGGACTCTACATGCCTAGTTCCCAAAATGATATGTTGTAAAGTGTAAATCGCTGTATCAAATAAAACTAAGCACTCTGATAACAATATCAAGCTCATATCAAAATGATTCACAAAACATATCAAAATGAGGATCAGCCAGATACACTACTACGAGCAGAGTTTGAAAGATGTAACAACTTTAAATCTCGTTAGCACTCCTGATCCTGATCGCCAACAAACGCCAAATAACGCCAAAGATATAAAAAGAATGCTGAATTTTTACTAAACAGGTTACTCCAGAATAAAAATGTGACAGATCGGAATGATAAAGCCGAATTTATTTTCAAAGTCGCTGTAATACCCGGGACTAACTTACTGGATTTGGTAGGTAGTACAACGCAGAGTCACGCTCTGACCAGCAGGAATTTACCTAGGGGCTGGGAATCATTTATGCGGGCTATGGCTGAACTAAATATACCCTCTACAGTCGTGGGTAATCCCACTACTAGACAGCATTTAGACGAATTAAAATGTCCGCCAGCGAAGGTGTATCTACACCGATGAGGGTAGACCCCTCACCCCGTACAATTCATTCTTTGCACTCGCCATCATTAGGTACCACACGGGGAACTCTGCTACCTAAAAAAAGGTCTCTACCGCTACTACAATCCATGTGGCTCACGATGTAGCCGCTGTACTTGTTAATTATTTATTTTGTATGATGTGTAATGCTATTTGTTAATTGTACATGTGAAGCTTTTATATCATTCTGTACGAACTTTTAAATGCTTGAAATGTATTTGAGCTGTATTTAATGATACTTTTTATATTATTCACGTGCAAATTTTTATATTATTGAAATGTCCTTGAGATGTATTTATTTATTTATTACAATAGAATCTTTTAAACTTGTACAATAACGCGTTGGCCATATACATAATATGTCTGTACAGAGAGACGGGGTTAGAAGTCTCATATAAAATCACAATTTTAAAATATTGGATCCTCTCGCTATCAAATAATATACATGAGATAGAGATATACAATGAAAAATCACACTATCAAAACGTGTTATAAGTCATCTATAAGATGAGAATCATACTGACACGATATAAAGTCTGAATCAAATCAAATTTGAGGCAAATCAAATCATATCAAAATGAGAATCATCAGCTCTTGTAAAGTGTATTTGTATTAGTTTTACATTTGGTATGTACGATGTAGTTGGTAATTATTTTGTATGATGTGTAATGCTATATGGTAATTGTACCTGTGATGCTTTTTATATCATTCTGTTGTATTTGAGCTGTATTTAATGATACTTTTTATATTATTCTGTATGAATTTTTATATTATTCACAATGTCTTGGAGGTGTATTTATTTATTACAATAAAATCTATTATAAAATCACACGTAACACAATTTTTGTTGAATGATGGTCAAAATCGTGGCAAATTTTATATCTGAGAGATTATCATCTTTAAAAATCGAACTGAGTGTCTCCCAACATGCCTGTCCAAGCTGTATTTCTCTCATCACTATCCCGTGACCTTGCATGACCTTGTATGCTCATGCTCAGACTTGTAGAAAAATCACACTTCCCAGACCGTAAAGATCACAATCCCACACCGTAAACATCACACATTTGCTAATTTATGTGGCTTTTAGAATCACAGACTCCAAAAATTCCGTCTACTAAGGTACACATTTCCAGTAAACATCTGCTAATTTATTGTGCATTTAGAATTACAGGCTCCAAAATTCCCCATTCCCAGCACTCAGGAATACACTTCTTAGGCTGGCAATAAAACACCAATAGTAATATTTCAAAAGACTTCTAGCAAATAAACAGATATAAAGTCTGAAGCATATAAAATTTGAGAAATATAAAATCAAATCAAAATGAGAATCAGCTTAGTACAGCTCATGATATCACATGAATATCAAATCCTCCAGCAAGAACACATCAAATTGATAGGGGCGTGACCACCCGTCAAATTCAGTTTGATGACTAATATGTCTCCTATACTACTGGTAAATATATATATATATATATATATATATATATATATATAGATATCTATATATATATATATCTACTGTATATATCTGTGTGTTGTGTGTCAGTGTATGACAATTGTAAAGGTGGTCTAAATAAAATTCTGATTTTAATACATTACGGTAGGCCCCTGTATGATCTTCTCTTTACCTCCTACAGACAAAATGAGGGAAACAAAACACTTTTATTAATCAGTTATTTCCTATTACAGTTTTTATTACAGTAAAATGTCCCCAATCCCTCTTCCCTTCCCCAATCTAAAATGCTGGGGTGGGATTATCGCTCCAGAGACCCCTGTACAGGAATATTCGGGCCCCAGCCCCATTGTACAGGGAATAGCGCGATCTCCATAGTTCTTACACAGGACACAGAGATCAGACAAGGTCTCATATTCAGGCAGTTTCTATTTTACTCCGACCCTCTTTATATGACCAAGATCAGAGTCTCATTATACCGAGCAGCTCCAGTGACAAATTCCCCGTCAGCGTTCAGAGAGGGGTCTGTGACCGAAGCTGGGTGTATACAGCATACACAGAGGGGTCTGTGAGTGAAGCTGGGGGTATACGGGTGTATACAGTGTACACAGAGGGGTCTGTGACCGAAGCTGGGGTATTTGGGTGTATACAGTGTACACATAGGGGTCTCTGACCGAAGCTGGGGGTATACAGCGTACACAGAGGGGTCTGAGACTGAAGCTGGGGGTAATTGGGTGTATACAGCATACACAGAGGGGTCTGTGACCGAAGCTGGGGGTATTTGGGTGTATACACCGTACACATAGGGGGTCTCTGACCGAAGCTGGGGTATACGGGTGTATACAGCGTACACAGAGGGGTCTGTGACCGAAGCTGAGGGTATATGGATGTATACAGCATACACAGAGGGGTCTGTGACTGAAGCTGGGGGTATTTGGGTGTATACAGCATACACAGAGTGGTCTATCACCGAAGCTGGGGGTATATGGATGTATACAGCGTACACAGAGGGGTCTGTGACTGAAGCTGGGGGTATTTGGGTGTATACAGCATACACAGAGGGGTCTGCGACCAAACCTGGGGGGATACAGTGTACAGAGAGGGGTTTACACATACGCGGCTCTGCTCCATACACCTCGTACACACACGGCTCCGCTCTGTACACCTCGTACACACACGGCTCCGCTCCGTACACCTCGTACACACACGGCTCCGCTCCGTACACCTCGTACACACACGGCTCTGCTCCGTACACCTCGTACACACGGCTCCGCTCCGTACACACGGCTCCGCTCCGTACACCTCGTACACACACGGCTCCACTACATCCACACTGTGTAAACCCCTCCTGACCCCACACATAAACTCCCCCTCATCCAGCACCATGACAACCAGCACAGCAGAGTCCTGCACACACTGAGGCCCCTGATCATGTGACCCCTGACTCCTCCCCTCCTGTGACCTCATCACAGGTCCTGTGCACACACTGAGGCCCCTGATCATGTGACCCCTGACTCCTCCCCTCATGTGACCTCATCACAGGTCCTGTGCACACACTGAGGCCCCTGATCATGTGACCCCTGACTCCTCCCCTCCTGTGACCTCATCACAGGTCCTGCGCACACTGAGGCCCCTGATCATGTGACCCCTGACTCCTCCCCTCCTGTGACCTCATCACAGGTCCTGTGCACAGAGCGGCTGTAGAACAGTCCGGCCGCGGTGGTCTCACCTGCTCTTCATTCTCTTCTTCATCCTGGATCCATAGAGCTGAATAGAGGAGCGATGTTCCTTCAGTCTGAGGAGAATTGATGGGACGTTTCTCCAACCTCCACTTTACCCAGTAAATCCCCCCAGGACTGTAGCAGGTAAAGACCCCGATATCCACAGGTGTCCCTTCTAATTGGGGGGAAAGTTCCAAAAAAGCATCTTATCCAGAGGGGAAACCACTGTACATGGAGACATTATCATCATAGATCTCCTGTCTGTTCTTACACAAAAGCCTCAAACTTCTGTGTGTGAATCAGAGCTGAGATCTAACGTGACAGAAGATTACAGTGCGGGGAAGACGGGAAACATTCATATAGACGCCGGTGGTGATGGAGTCAGTGACGACTCTGGACAGATATGTTTCTAGAGCCGTAGTAGAAGATGAAGATGTCGTCCTCATCATGAAGTAGTTATTTCTCATGTCACGTGTGATGAATATCTCCTGCAGTATTACTAATGCCGATTCCAGGGTCGGTAAATGAGAGGAGAATTAGCGTTATGGAAGATGAGTCTATGAGGAACGTATTCAGCTGCCGACTCCGAGGAAGAAACTGCTTGTTGTCTGTGGCCTAAATATATAGGTTTTATTATTAGATGACAAGAAGAAAACTAAATACTGTAAAATAATAAATCTCCTCATATGTTTCCCTTATTATCTCCAGTAATTGTATTATTACACAGGATTTTATGATGTTACATCGGCTCATCTTCTCATTCAGGTCTCTACAATATCAGATCCTCTCAGTGAAGATCTTCTATATAAGAGAATTTTCCTGATTTACCCATCAAAGATGAATATGGACAGAGACAAGATGGCGGAGAGGATATTACACCTCACCCTAGAGATCCTCTTCCGGCTTACTGGAGAGGTGAGAGATTCTGATGACGTCACATTACATCATTCTTATCTATGGGAATAACAGATGGACAGAACTGGAGAGGTGAGGACTCTGGAAATGTCTGTAGTGAGATTTATTAATGTGTCTGTCCATAACCAGGATTACACAGTAGAGAAGAAGACCTCTAGTGAGCGCTGTCAGGACCCTGTGTCTGAGGGATGGGGAAGACCCCTGAGCCCAGTCACGAGGCCTCCACCTCACCCCCTGATACATGAGGACATCAATGACCAGAAGATCCTAGAACTCACCTACAAGATGATTGAGCTGCTGACTGGAGAGGTGACACTGCTGGAATGGTGGGACATTATACAGTAACGCTATGAAGGGATCGGGGATGACGGTATCATTGTATGTGTCAGTTTCCTATAAGGTGTCAGGATGTCGCCGTCTATTTCTCCATGGAGGAGTGGGAGTATTTAGAAGGACACAGAGATCTGTACAAGGACGTCATGATGGAGGTTCCCCAGCCCCTCACATCACCAGGTAATAGACAGGACTAAAAACACACAGCCTATAACTATCTGTATGTAAAGAATGAATTCAGTCCCTGTATGTGTTACCTCCAGATCTATCCAGTAAGAGGACAACACCAGAGAGATGTCCCCGTCCTCTTCTTCCACAAGACTGTAAACAAGAAGATCCCAATGTTCCTCAGGATCATCAGGTAGATGGAGAGAAGGTGTCATGAGATCTCCCCTATGATGTGTAGACGGCTGTGAAGATCTTGTGCTCAGTCTTGTTTTATCCACCAGTATTATATGTTTTATACTTGTGTGATGTGAACAGTGGAGATGGCAGGATTAGAGCTGATCATAGATGTGACTTCTCCATCTGTCTGTGACTTTTACAATATTTATTTCAGGGTGAATATCTGACCCATATTAATACTACAGAGACATATGTGAGGGGTGATGAGTGGTGTAAAGAGGAGATTCCTACATATGACTACCCAGGTGAGTAGTAACCACTAAATGCAGAGAAGTCACAGATTCTTCTCAGTCACCGGGTGTGGCTGCTTTATCGGTGGTGTAGTCCGGCCGTATTACCATGATCACTATTTTGCCTCTAGACCAGAACATTCTCCTCCACCCAAAACTTTTCAAATGACTTTGGGCATTGAAAGCCCTTTTCTATAGAACTTACACCCTGGAGGATCCACCTAGCTAAATTTGAAGACTCTGACCATTACCTGTCCAGGACTGTAAACTATAAAGCCAAATGACAGCGTGCGTAGAATGTGCTGACAAGTTAGAAAATCACTTGAAGATAAATATTATGATGGGCCTGTAAGATAAAGCGGAGGGTAATGATGCTGTTGGCTTCCTAGATCCCTGATATCTTATTGGATGAATCTACCTTCTCTCTCTTCTGTGCTGCTGAATGTCTCATATGGTCCCTACAAGACCAGGTCCAGTCTTTCTGGTCAAACGTCACTTTTATGATCGGTCACATTAAATGTGCAGTGAGGCCAAGTGTGAATTTCTGTACAATAACAGCAGAGTTTCCCTTTCTCCCGACTTTTCAATTTCTTTTGAAACCAACTAACTTCAGGCAGGATTGTGATAATCTACATAATAAACATTACACCTGTGCCGTGATAAAGTAACGTTCAAAATAATAGCAGTGTGTTCACAAACATGAGTTATCACACAATCTTTCTACTAGTCTTTATTTCCAGCATTGGGAACATCGCTCGCTGGTCTCTAATTCACAACATGAAGAGAAATGTAGATAATTTGTACTTTACAGAAAATAACAACAAATGTCCATTGGGCCGTTCTAATAAACAGCAGTGTCTGCATTTGTCTTTACACACTCACAATATGTATTTTTTGTGGATTTATCATTCCTGTGGATCACTGACCTAATATTTAGTTGTTACCCACAGTTTTTTTAGAACGGCTTCACATTTATGTTGCGTAGAGTCACCAACGTCTGCCCCTGTCACCTGTTATTCCAGCCCAGGATGCTCGGACTACATCCCACAATTTTTGGGCATTTCTTGGCTTTACCTCAGAAACGGCATTTTTATGTCACCCCACAAGTGTTCTATTGGATTCATGTCCGGAGATCGGGCTGGCCGCTCCATAACCTCAATTTTGTTGAACTGGAACCAAGATTTTGCTCGTTTACTGGTGTTTTACTATATGGAAACTGCTCCATGCTCCCTGGTATGTGGTAGATAGGTCCGGCACCATAGTAAGAGACACCTGCCCATATCATGATGCTTCACCACCATGCTTCACTGTCTGCAGGGTGTACTGTGGCTGAATGCAGAGTTTGGGGGTTGTCTGACGATCTGTCTGCTCCCCTTGGACCCAAAAAGAGCAATTTTACTTTCATCAGTCAGCAACATGTTTCTCCATTTCTCTTTAGATCAGTTGATTTGGTCTTTGGAAAATTGTATCCGCTTTATTACGTGTCTTTGTGGGGACTTTTTGCTAAGAGAGTAGCGTCACACAGGCGTCTTCTAACTGTCACAGTCCTCACAGGTAACATGAGACTGTGATCATCGGCTGAGCCTCTGCCATTCTGGCTATTCTTCCATCCATCTGAATGGTCGTCTTCATGTCCTGGCTTCACCCTTAGATAAGGGCCACCTGGTTTACACCTGTTTCCTCATAGAATGATTGCCCTCACTAATTGATCTCCACACTGCTTTTATTCTAAACACCCCCTTTCAACTACCGTATATACTCGTGTATAAGCCGACCCGTGTATAAGCCGAGGCCCCTAATTTTGCCACAAAAAACTGGGAAAACTTATTGACTTAAGTATAAGCCGAGGGTGGTGCTGCACAAGGGTTAATTGTGATCCAAAAAGATGCTCCATAGATAAATACCCCCCAAAAAATGCTGCACAAGGGCTAATTGTGGTCCAAAACGATGCTCCATAGATAAATACCCCCCCCCATAAAATGCTGCACAAGGGATAATGGTGGCCCAAGAAGATGCTCCATAGATTAATGCAGAGTTTGGGGGTCGTCTGACGATCTGTCTGCTCCCCTTGGACCCAAAAAGAGCAATTTTTCTTTCATCAGTCAACAACATGTTTCTCCATTTCTCTTTAGGCCAGTTGATTTGGTCTTTGGCAAATTGTATTTGCTTTATTACGTGTCTTTGTGGGGACTTCTTGCTAAGGGATTAGTGTTGTGTTGTGTTGCGTGTTGTGTCAACAGGGTATAAACTAATTTTAGTAATTTGTGGATGTGTGATCAGCTTTGAAGCAATCCTTAATGCAAAGGCCAGGTTTCTCAGGGCAGGTTTCACAATGGTAAGTTGTGTCCTTTCGGATTCCCCTCTTGGAGCATACTCTGCACCATTTTGTGACCGTCGTGTCCTCGCTGTTTGGGGAACCTGTCCTTTGAAATGTTGACCTGGGACAATACGGGCACTATCAGTTTCAGAAGTACTGGGACCCTCACCTCCCTGAGTGCAAACATTAGGGCCTTGATGACTTCCTCCTGAAACTGCGGGAAGGTCCCCGTATTGCCTGGAGATCGGAACAGCACAAAAGCATTGTACAGTGCCATCTGTATCTGTACAATGTGCACGGCCAATTTTTTGTACCATACTTTGGCTTTTCACATGGCACTGTAGGGTTTGAGGACCTGATCTGAAAGATCTACATCCCCCATGTCCCGATTGTAATCCAAGACACAATCTGGCTCTGGGACTTGTGTTGTGGTCCCACGAACAGTGATAAGGGAGCTGTTGTCACGGTGTGTGGTGGTCAATATAAGGACATCCCTTTAGTCCTTATACTTGACCACCAGCATGTTGTAAGTGCATTGGGCTCTGCTTTCACCTTTTCTCAGCAATTGCCCAATTTGTGGCTTAAGGAGGCCTCTCTGATCTCTTCGCATGGTGCCGCAGGCAACTGTACGTCTGGCAGAGAGGGTCTTGAAGAGTGGGATGCTGGTGTGAAAGTTATCAATGTAGAGGGGATAACCCTTATCCAGCAGTGGGTGCAGCAATTCCCACACAGTTTTCCCACTCACCCCAAGGACGAGGGGGCATTCAGGGAGTTAATCTGGATGTCCTTCCCCTAGTAGACCCTAAATCTGTGGGTGTACCCTGAGGTACTCTCGCACAGCTTTATTACTTACGTGGCCCTCTTACTGGGCAGTTATTGTCAGAATTTTAGCCTCCCTTTGAAATGAACCAGAGATTCATCAATAGCGATGTCCCTCTAGGGCAGGGGTCCTCAAACTTTTTACACAGTCGGCCAGTTCACTGTCCCTCAGACCATTGGAGCGCCGGAATATAGTTTAAAAAAAATGAAGAAATTCCTATGCTCACTGCACAGATCTTATTTTGAAGTAAAAAACAAAACAGAAACACAATATTACAGAATACCAATATATCTACAGCTCTACAAAAGCAATAAAACTGCCCACACAGAGATATACAGACTGTACTGCTCATCAATGCAGTCTGATCAGTGCCCATCAATGCCGTCTGATCAGTGCCCATCAATGCAGCCTTTCCAGTCAATATAATTCCAGCCTCACCAGTGCCCATATTGGTGGAACTCCGCTTTTACTTCAGGCTCAGAGTGGTGTGGTGCGAGAGTCCCCAATAGGAAGGTAAATGTCCCCAATAGGCAGTTAAATGTCCACAATAGGCAGCATAGGTCCCCAATATGCATCATATGTCCCCAATAGGCAGATAAATGTCCCCAATAGGCAGCATAGGTCCCTAATAGTCAAGTAAATGTCCCCAATAGGCAGGTAAATGTCCCCAATAGGCAGCATAGGTCCCCAATAGGCAGGTAAATGTCCCAAATAGACAGGTAAATGTCCCCAATAGGCAGTATAGGTCCCCAATAAGCAGGTAAATGTCCCCAATAGGCAGCATAGGTCCCCAATAGCCAGGTAAATGTCCCAAGTAGGCAGCATAGGTCCCCAATAGGCAGTATAGGTCCCCAGTAGGCAGGTAAATGTCCCCAATAGGCAGCATAGGTCCCCAATAGGCAGGTAAATGTCCCCAATAGGCAGTATAGGTCCCCAATAGGCAGGTAAATGTCCCCAATAGGCAGCATATGTCCCCAATAGACAGGTAATGTCCCCAATAGGCATGATAGACCGCACCCGGCGGTATAAAAAATCTCCCGCTGCTCTGAAGAGGCTCCTGCTCGACTCTTTTCTTCTGGCGCAGGCGGCATGACTTCATTAGGCCGTGTGATGACAATCGCGTCGTCTGTGCTGCATTCGGAGGGCCGCAAGTCTTCTGGAGTAGCAGCACATCTCCTTTCTTCACCGCCTCGTCGTTCCGCCCGCGAATACAAGGCCCACCAGTATTGAACTGTAGTGAAGTTCAATGTCGGCTGCACCCAGGGGCCGGTGTAGCTGAGGTAGGAGGAACAGCTGCTCGGGGCCCCTTGAGAAGGGCTGGATAAATGTCCTCGGCGGGCCGCATGCAGTCTGTAGTTTGAGGAGCCCTGCTCTAGGGTGTGTAAGCCTCAGCAAAATTTCTGCTGAAGTGTTCAACCACTGGCAGAATCTTATATAGACGATCAAAGTTTGGATCGTCTCAGGGAGGACACTGCACATTATCACTATAATGCAAAAATTTTTGGAACGCTTCAAATCGTATCCTAGTCATGGCCATGAGGAATATCTGTACTGTAGAGAATATCAGTGCTCCAGTATTACCGAAGCTCTGGTTTTCTGATTATGCCCATATGCAGCACAATTCCCCAAAATGTCATCATCTCTGCTGCATTTACAGGGGTCCATCTGGCGTATGATGACGTGAAATTTTGGGTGTAAAATTGATGGGCATACAGGTTTGTCTGGGCCACCATAACATTTATTAGTTCCTTGCTGAAAAAGAATTTGAAGAAGTCAATGTCAGTGAGGCCGGTGGTGTCAAACTGGAAATGTGGAATGACGGGCTGATAATTTTTGGGGGGTGCAATCCATAAAGCCTGGGTCTCACATAGCGATACACCAGCGATCCCGACAACGATCAGGATCGCTGGTGTATCGCTACATGATCGCTGCTGAGCTGCCAAACAGACAGCTCAGGCAGCGATCAGCACAGCGATACTGCGGGTAACATCGCTTAGTTACCCGCAGTGTACCTTGGATACCAGCGCCCTGATGCAGGGAGCTGGTAACCAAGGTACACATCGGGTTTCCAGGCGCTGCGCGGTGCCTGGAAACCCGCTGTGTACCTTGGTTACCAGCTCCCTGGATCAGGGCGCTGGTATCCAAGGTACACAGCGGGTTTCTAGGCACAGCCCCGCGCCTGGAAACCCGCTGTGTACCTTGGTTACCAGCGTATCGCTGGTCTCCCGCCTTTTACACGCAGCAATGCGTGCCTGTCAGCGGGAGACCAGCGATCAAAAAAATGTCCAGGACATTCAGCGACGATCAGCGATACCCAGCAGGGGGGCTGATCGTCGCTGAATGTCACACACAGCGATATCGCTGGGGAGATCGCTGCTGCGTCACAAAACTAGTGACTCAGCAGCGATCTCGCTAGCGAGATCGCTGTGTGAGACGGGGGCTTAACGGGTCGAGTGCTGCAGGAGTTACCTGCGTCCTTGGGCGCCTTGCTGGGGGTCCTTCCTCACTAGATAAGAAGGAGGAGGATAAGGAATAGAGGAATGCGGGATCTTCCTCACTGCCTGAATCCGTGTCGGAGGCAAGGAAGGTGTAAGCCTCCTCTGGTGAATAGCGTCTTCTTGATGAATGGGCCATTTTTATTTTTTTTTCCCAAACCCCGGGGATGTGTGTGTAAGTGGTGCTTTACACGTGTAATGTGTGGGGCTCGTGTATAGGGTATTAGTTCTTATAAATAAACAGAGAAAAAAAGCAGAGAGAAAAAATGTAGAAGAAACAAGAAAAACAAAAGAAAAATCAGATGTCAAAAAATAAGTATGTACAAAAAAAATACAAACGATCACAAATTATTTTTTTTTATAAAACAAAAACTAACGTCACCAACAATGTGGCGCACCCTCTCCTAATGCACTAGAAATTACCAGAGCAGGTTTCTTTTTATGCAAAAAAAAAAAAGACGCTACCTCCCTACCTATAGAACTACTCTATATGTTTTTTTTTCTCTAAGAACACTGACGCCGGCTATACTAACACGTTACATATTAAACTACTCTGTGCGATTTCTTTTTTCTCTGAAAGTAGATCGGTTGTCACTAACACTGTGACGCCGGCTACACTACCTTGCTACCTCTAAAACTACGCTGTACTATTTTTTTATAAAATAAAATATCGGTTGTCACTAAGACTGTGACATCCGCTACGCTAACTAGCTAAAAAAAGAAAAAGTCCTGTGGCGCAGTATCTGAGCAGCAGCGATACTGATCAGAGCGCTGCCGACACAGGAAGAGCATGAATGCTTTATGCAGGACGCTGCGCACATGAAAAAAGTGCGCTAAACATTCAATTGGGAGGAAGGAGTGGAGGGAGTGGGACCTGGAGCAGGGTTGGGGGAGGTGCTGCTGTGTTCACAGATGAGTCACACAGCAGACAGCACAGCACAATTCTGACCAGCCAATCACAGCGATCACCGATGCGGGAGGGGGCAATGCAGCCCCCCGGGGTGACGTGCAGGGATGGTCTGCTGTTAGTGACAGCAGCCATCTTAACCCGGTCACAGCACAATGAAGCGCGGTGATCGGAAATAGTGGCGCTGTACCAGTACTGCTCTCGGCACGAATGCACCTCCCACAGAGTGAGCCGCCCGCCAGGGCCGTGGGGTACTCGGCACCGAGCCCGTCGACTTCTATGGGGGATGTCACGGGCAGCCACGGCTCGGTCTGTGGCCCTGGGCGCTCACCAAAAATGGGGGTATTTACAGGGGATTAGTGTTCTTATGATGATTCGTGATGCCACCTGTAATACCTGGTCAGAGTGACCAGTGCTGCTGTGCAGATCCTCTGGAAGGGATGATGTGGTGCAGCTAGATGGTAAGCCTCCTACAGGTGAGGCTGTGTCCTTCCAGGGCAGGTAATGTAGTAGTGCAGGGATGATGCTTGATGATGTAGCAGAGGGAGTGTGCGTCGCTGGAATAATTCAAGGAAACAGTTCTGTTGCAGTTTCAGGGTTTTACTCACAGTCTGTTGAGTGCTATACAGATTCCAGCCGGGCACTGTGTCCTCCAAGAGAGTGGTCCAGCAACCCTCAGGTAAGTTAGTCGCACTTCCAAAGACTCCCCTTCAGTATGTTCCTTTCCGGCCTTTTCTCTCTCGGTGCTAACTCTCCTTACTTCCATGCACCACGTCACCACAGAGCCCTCGGACAAGGGAGTATTGGGTCCTTTCAGTTCACAGATCACTGCCAATGTCTGCACGTACTTGACCCCTAAGCTGCCTTCCGGTGAGATTATGGTGGCTAGTGGCCCCGTGAAGAGACCACTGCCGTCGGTTTTACTAGCGGAGCCTGAGCCTTCCCGCTAATCTAGGGACCATTCCCAGATGTTCGCCTGGTCCTTCCTTCTTCAGGATGGGGGCACAGCTCCAATTGCTGTCTTTGCCCTGGACCCTTTCGCTCACTACAGCACGGCTCCCAGAGGTGAACTCAGAGGAGCTGCAGTACCCACACACTGCCTGACTGACACTAACTGTTCTCTGAACTCACACGAAGCCTAAGTGCTGCCTAAGCTCCACTCACCAACTAACTACACCCTTTCCTAACCAGCCTGAGTCAGACCATCCTCCCGAAGGGTTCATCTGTGCTCAGCCAGCATAGCGTATGTTGGATGCGGTGGTGGGAGTCAATGGGGTGCTTCCTCCTTACCTGAGAGTCAGGTGTCAAAACTCCAGGTGAGATGTAACATCTCCGTGGCGACTGGACCCTCAGGGCGCCACAAGATTAGTACTAGTACGGCGCATGTCGCGAAGGGGTTTAATCTGGTTAGTCATATTGGACTGCTATTATTTTGAACACTACTGTATACTGTATTTCTCTAAGCTGTGCGTGGCTGATGGCTGTAATATACATTTATTCACACCTGCAGGAGATGTGTTGGCATGGCTCGAGTACTGGTTCCATGGATACAGGAAAGATGTATGTCTTAGTACCATGTTAGCCAGTAGATAGAAAAATATTTAGAATCGAGAGTCCTCAGTGGTTGATACAGTTATATGAAAAAGTTTGGGCACCCCTATTAATCTTAAGCTTAATGTTTTATAAAAATTGGTGTTTTTGCAACAGCTATTTCAGTTTGATATATCTAATAACTATTGGGCACAGTAATGTTTCTGCCTTGAAATGAGGTTTATTGTACTAACAGAAAATGTGCAATCTGCATCCAAACAAAATTTGACAGGTGCATAAGTATGGGCACCTCACCAGAAAAGTGACATTAATATTTAGTAGATCCTCCTTTTGCAAAAATAACAGCCTCTAGTCGCTTCCTGTAGCTTTTAATGAGTTCCTGGATCCTGGATGAAGGTATTTTTGACCATTCCTCTTTACAAAACAATTCCAGTTCAGTTAAGTTTGATGGTCGCCGAGCATGGACAGCCCTCTTCAAATGATCCCACAGATGTTCAATGATATTCAGGTCTGGGGACTGGGATGGCCATTCCAGAACATTGTAATTGTTCCTCTGCATGAATGCCTGAGTAGATTTGGAGCGGTGTTTTGGATCATTGTCTTGCTGAAAGATCCATCCCCTGCGTAACTTCAACTTTGTCACTGATTCTTGAACATTATTGTCAAGAATCTGCTGATACTGAGTGGAATCCATGCGTCCCTCAACTTTAACAAGATTCCCGGTTCCGGTATTGGCAACACACAGCCCCAAAGCATGATGGAACCTCCACCAAATTTTACTGTGGGTAGCAAGTGTTTTTCTTGGAATGCTGTGTTTTTTTGACGCCATGCATAACGCCTTTTTGTATGACCAAACAACTCAATCTTGGTTTCATCAGTCCACAGGACCTTCTTCCAAAAAGAAATTGGCTTCTCCAAATGTGCTTTTGCATACCTCAGCCGACTCTGTTTGTGGCGTGCTTGCAGAAACGGCTTCTTTCGCATCACTCTCCCATACAGCTTCTCCTTGTGCAAAGTGCGTTGTATAGTTGACCGATGCACAGTGACACCATCTGCAGCAAGTTGATGCTGCAGCTCTCTGGAGGTGGTCTGAGGATTGTCCTTGACTGATCTCACCATTCTTCTTCTCTGCCTTTCTGATGTTTTTCTTGGCCTGCCACTTCTGGCCTTAACAAGAACTGTCCCTGTGTTCTTACATTTCCTTACTATGTTCCTCACAGTGGAAACCTACAGGTTAAATCTCTGAGACAGCTTTTTGTATCCTTCCCCTGAACAACTATGTTGAATAATCTTTGTTTTCAGATCATTTGACAGTTGTTTTGAAGAGCCCATGATGCCACTCTTCAGAGGAGATTCAAACAGGAGAACAACTTGCAAGTGGCCACTTTAAGTAGCTTTTCTCATGATTGCATACACCTGGCTATGAAGTTCAAAGCTCAATGAGGTTACAAAACCAAAAAAGTGCTTTAGTAAGTCAGTAAAAAGTAGGTATGAGTATTTAAAACAAGAAAATGATAAGGGTGGCCATACTTATGCACCTGTCAAATTTTGTTGGAATGCAGATTGCACATGTTCTGCTAGTACAATAAACCTCATTTCAAGGCAGAAACATTACTGTGTCCAATAGTTATTAGATATATCAAACTGAAATAGCTGTTGCAAAAACACCAATTTTTATAAAACATTAAGCTTAAGATTAATAGGGGTGCCCAAACTTTTTCATATAACTGTACCTTTTAATGGCTAACTGAAAATATGGTAACAAATTGCAAGCTTTCGAGACTACTCAGGTCTCTTCATCAGGCAAAGACTAAAACAAAAACTGAAGAATCACATGTTTATACACAACAGGACACAGGAATAGTGCAATGGATAAGACAAGTGACGTAAAGCAGAACTATCAGTATGGGGGAGGGATGAACAGTTGTGGCAATAAATATTGGACCAGTTCATAGATAAGAAGTGTGAAAGTTTTATTGCCCTCTGTTTGGGGTCTGGTAATGTTTTGTGTTGCTCCCACAGGGTCTTGGGAGCAAATTCCTTAATTGATGTAAAAAGCCATAAATCCATGCGATATGTTCATTCCACCATTGAGAGTGTCAAAGGTCGCATTGATTTATGGCTTTTAACTTAACTGGATTAACTTAATTTTTCTAATTTTCTACAGCAGTAATGCAATTCAGATTTCATATATTTCATGTTTCCATGCTATAGTGCTACAGAGTGCTACTTTTTTTGTTATGTATGGAGATGGCTACTCTTAGTAAGCACCTGTTCACACCTGTTTTCTGTTTGGATGTGCCGGTCTGTCTTTTGATATTGTCATTTTTACAAACAGTTTAAATAGAAATGTTCAAAAATATAAATTTCAAGGATATGTTATTCAAAAATAATTGTTTTACTTTTATAAGATGACTGTACCAGGAGATCAGAGGGACAGCTGACATCTTCAATTTTTAAATCAGATGACCTTGAGATCCCACTGGATACAATTGAAGTGACTGCCATTACTCCAGATATATCATCATCCATTCACAGCAAAGATCAATCATCTGATTCATTGAAACAGGTCCTGTCTTCTGATTCATTACCAACTACTGAGGAAAATCAAAGTCACAAAATAAGTATTAAAAAACTAACTGCTCCTAAAGCAAAGAAGCCATTTTCACTTTCAGAATATGGGAATAGTTTTCCCCTTGAAAAGTCTTTTCTTGAACATCAAACAATTCAGATATCAGAGAATAGGTTTTCTTGTTCCAAATGTGGAAAATGTTTTAAGCATAAATCACATTTTGTTAATCACCAGAGAACTCACACTGGGGAGAAGCCATTTTCATGTTTAGAATGTGGAAAATGTTTTAACCGCAAAGGGCATCTTAATATACATCAGAGAATTCACACAGGGGAGAAGCCATTTTCATGTTCAGAATGTGGAAAATGTTTTACAGAGAAAGCAATTCTTATTACACATCAGAGAACTCACACTGGGGAGAAGCCATTTTCATGTTTAGAATGTGGGAAATGTTTTAACCGCAAAGGGTGTCTTAATATACATCAGAAAACTCACACAGGGGAGAAGCCTTTTTCTTGTTCAGAATGTCAGAAATCTTTTAGACGGAAACACCATCTTGATAGCCACCAGAGAACCCACACAGGGAAGAAGCCTTTTTCATGTTCAGAATGTGGGAAATGTTTTACAGTGAAAGCAAATCTTATTACACATCAGAGAACTCACACAGGGGAGAAGCCTTTTTCCTGTTCAGAATGTCAGAAATGTTTTAACCAGAAATCAACTTTTGTTATGCACCAGAGAATCCACACAGGGGAGAAGCCTTTTTGCTGTTCAGAATGTGGGAAATGTTTTAGAAAGAAATCAGATTTGCTTAAGCACCAAAGAAAATGTTTTCCAGAGAAATAGACTCTTGTTACACATCAGAGAACTCACACAGGGGAGAAGTTTTTTTCATGTTCAGAATGTGGGAAATGTTTTAACCACAAAGGGCATCTTAATATATAGTACAGACCAAAAGTTTGGACACACCTTCTCATTCAAAGATTTTTCTGTATTTTCATGACTATGAAAATTGTAGAATCACACTGAAGGCATCAAAACACGGATTTTGGTAAGAACTTACCTGTAAAATCCTTTTTAGCGAAGAAGGAAGGGAGACACAGTCATTACTAGTGGGTAGGCGAAGCCCACATAGGATAAACACACCTCAGATTAAAAAAAGTGTTGACCGGCCCCTCCAGCTTATAGGGCTCCTCCTACTCCAGCTCTCCAGTCGTACCCAAGCTTAAGGAAGAGCAAATATCACCAGCGTAGCAACATAACCCCTTCTGAAGGACTTCAGAGAAAAAACAAGAAGACAGGTTATGCATACAGCCGAAACAACCACACAGTCCAGGTACTACTCACTGAACCTGACCACTGCGATGAGCTGGCAATGCTGGAACAGAGCCTTAGCGCGCCGACCTCAGCCCAGATAATCGCTATCAGAGAAGGGTCACGCCGCATCTGAAAACACAACAACACACTTCTGCCATGGGAGGGATGTGTGTCTCCCTTCTTCGCTGAAAAGGATTTTACAGGTAAGTTCTTACCAAAATCCGTGTTTCAGCTGCAGATGAAGGAAGGGAGACACAGTCATTACTAGTGGGACGTCCCAAAGCAGTCCAAAAATAAGGGTGGGCAAAAAAACCAAAAGAGGCAGATACCCAACAACCTAAATAAATGCGCAACTAGCGCTAACTACAAGTTCACAAGAACTTTAAACTACAGTCGCCTGCAGGACCCTACGTCCTAAGGCCGCATCAGCGGAAGCACTGACGTCCACCTTATAAAATTTTGTAAATGTGTGGACGGAGCGCCAGGTCGCCGCCCGGCAGAGCTGAGCTGCTGAGGTTCCTTGATGAAAAGCCCACGATGAACCCACATGCCTCGTGGAGTGAGCTTGAATCTTAATCGGGCAAGGTTAGCCCTTAAGTCGGTAAGCCTCTAAAATGGCCGACCGAATCCAACGAGCTATAGAATCCTTGAAAGCTTGTTGCCCACGTCGACGTCCTGCTGGAATCACAAACAGAGAAACCGACTTCCGAAAACTTTGAGTAATAGACAAATAGAACTTCAAAGCCCGCACCAAATCCAATGTGTGCAAGGCCCGTTCCTTCGCATTCCTCGGCTCCGGACAGAGCGAGGGCAACACAATATCCTGGTTAACATGAAACTGTGACACCACTTTAGGTAGAAAGTCGCCCCGTGTGCGAAGCACTACACGATCTGGGTGAAACCCCTAGAAAAGGAGGCGAGCAAGAAAAAAGCCGTCAACTCAGAAACCCTTCTCAAAAAAGTGACCGCCACTAGGAAGGCAACTTTCCAAGAGAGAAAGGAAAAATTAGCAGAGTCCATAGACTCAAAAGGCCCATGTTGAATAGCCTCCAAGACAAGATTGAGCCGCCAAGGAGACACAAGCGCCTTCTGCGGCGGAAATTGACGGGTTACCCCGCGAAAAAAGGAACGTACGTCCCTACGCGAGGCGATAGCCTTCCGAAACAGCAAGGACAGAGCAGAAACCTGTCCTTTCAGAGTGCTAACTGCCAAACCCTTGTCCAGCCTGTACTGCAAAAAAGCCAACAAATTGGGAATGGAAAAAATCCTCGGGTTCCTAGAGGAAACCGAACACCACGAAAAGAAGGCTTCCCAAGTCTTGTGATAAATCCTAGTAGTAGCCGGACCTCTGGCAGCTCGCAGAGTGGCAATGACTTCGGCTAAAAAACCTTGACGGGTCAAGATTTCGGTCTCAAGCGCCACGCCGTCAAACGCAGAGACTTCAGGTCCGGGTGACGAACGAGCCCTTGGGTTAACAGGTCCGGGCGAAGAGGGAGTGGAAGTGGAGGCGCTGCCAAAAACGACACCAGTGTCGAGAACCACTGTAAGGTTCTGTGTACATGTTCCTGAAACTCCGTTTGTTCGTCAGCCATTTTACTTTCTGTCTTGCTGCAGCTATCTTGCCCTCAGTCAAAATGGAGTTTCCAGCTTGCATGTTCCCGCCCTGATTCTCTCCTTTTGCTTCTTAAGCAGCCACAGCTGAGCAATCAGTGCTTCAGAATCTAGCCTGCAGTGAACCTGTGACCTGACTCCTAAAGCCTTGGACCTTGTACTCCAGCTATTCCTACTGAGGAACTCTGAAGCACTTGTGGACTCTGAACCCTGCTCTTTGAAAGACCCACGTTTGCATGGACTTACGGTAACAGAGAAGAAGATCCTGAACCTGTTGTGGAGAGTGATTGCTGAGCTTAGATTACTCTGGCCTGCTGTGTCTCCTGCTTCTGTGTCTGCAAACTGTGTGACTATTTTTGCCAACTTGTATGAAGTAATACAAGACTTTCTATATCAAACCTGTGTCTCATGTATTTTCATCGCACCCAAGCACAAGACGCTATATGAACTGTACTACATACATTACAAGATTCTGAAGCCAAAACGTTAGTGTCTGCTGGGTCTGGAAAGGCTGTGTCTGCTGTAACTGTGGATATCGGATGTCCGGTTGTACTTTCTGTGATGACAGTGGTTGTGACTTCTCACAACCATTCCAGGTGAGCAATTCCCTTAAGTGTTTTTTTTTCTGCAGTGTTACCACAGGTAAACACTATTGTTTTTTTTTTTTCTCTTTTCTCTTTTTGTCTGCTGTAACTGTGGATATCAGATGTCCGGGTGAACTTTCTGTGATGATAGTGGTTGTGACTTCTCACAACCATTCCAGGTGAGCAGTTCCCTTAATTTTTTTTCTCTCTGCAGTGTTACCACAGGTAAACACTATTGTTTTTTTTTTTTTTCTCCTCTCCTCTTCCAGTACTCCTGTCTTAAAAGATCTGGAAAATGGAGGCCCGCATAAAGGAACTTTGCGGAGTGACTGATAATATCCTTGCAGATTTGCAGAATATAAAGACCCGTTTTTTCAAGCCTACAGGACCTCACTAATCACAATTTGCAAGTGTTTGGACAGACTGCCCAGGATTTGCGAGCCAGGATTGAGGTTCTAGAAGAGCGAGTCCAGGCTCCTGCCGTAGCCCCGAGTTCTGGGATTCCCAAGTTGCCCCCTTTTCGTTTTGGCGGTGAACGTGAGAAATTCAGGGGATTTATTAATCAATGCAATCTTTTTTTTTCTGCACATGCTTCACAATTTCCCACTGAACGATCTAAGGTGCTTACTATAATTATGTTGCTTACCAACAAGGCTTTGATGTGGGCAAACCCTCTGATTGAGACTGAGGATGATTGTTTGAATCACCTTGATGCTTTTATTTCAGCCATGGGGCAGGTGTTTGATGACCCCAATCGAGGTGCAACAGCTGAAGCAGCCATGTTAGCTTTGCGCCAAGGTAAGCACTCGGTAGCTGAATATGCCTTGGATTTCAGGAGATGGGCCCTTGATACCACCTGGGACAGTTCCACCAAAAATCTATTTTTCGAAAGGGGTTATCTCCACTGATTAAGGATGAACTTGCTCGTGCCGACCCTCCCACTGCGTTAGGTGACTTTATTAACTACTGCATCCGTATTGATACTCGTCTGACTTAACGCAGGCAAGAGAGATGTTTCGAAAGCAATCGCACTAACCTTTTCCTACCTTCCTCTCCAGCTAAGGAACCTTTGAGTAGGATTACACGGGAACCTGAACCTGAACCCATGCAGGTAGACTCTTTACAACGACGGGTTAGTGATGCACGCAAGGAACATCGTTTTAAGGAAAATCTATGTTTCTATTGTGGTAAGTCAGGGCACTTCATTATAAACTGCCCCAGCCGTTCTCGTAAGACTACTGCAGCAGTCATTCACTGTGAGTGTTGCGAGAGGGGATCTGTCAGGTCCGAGCCTCAGGCTCCAGAGAGATCTGCAGCAACAGATCTTGATTTCTCGGACTTAAACTCCGTTACCTCTGAGGACGTTGACTGTGTAAACGCTGCCATTTTTCAAGTTTCCTCAGCGGTGTCCCAGCTGAGTTGTAAGAAAAACAATTCTCATTGCTTTCTTTCCATCAAACTCTGGGTTGACTCAGCTTGGGTGTCTAGCTCTGCTATGATCGACTCAGGGGCAAGTGGAAATTTTATGGATGTCTCCTTTGCTCTGAAACAGGGGATACGTTCAGTGAAGAAGGCTACTCCAGTACAGATGGAAACTGTGGATGGCTCCCTGCTGACCTCTGGACCAGTGGATCAGGAAACAGAGCCTTTGAGGGTTCTTATGGGTAAAGATCATCAAGAGAAACTGTCCTTTATGCTTATCTCTTCTCCCCACTTTCCCATTATTCTAGGGCTATCATGGCTGCAGGCTCAGAATCCTACCATTAACTGGGAGACCAAGGAATTACACTTTCCAGAGAAACAGATGAGTCCAAAAGTTTCAGCTTGCTCTGTTCCTAAAGGAACCATGTCAGTCCCTGAACTACCAGCTGTATACCAGGACTATGTGGATTTATGTGACAAGAAGAACGCTGACCAGCTTCCTCCTCACCGTCCATATGATTGTCCAATTGAATTATTGCCTGGAGCAGAGATACCTTTTGGTAAGATCTACCCCTGGCGGGGCCCGAGCTAAAGGCTTTAAAGGATTACATAGACGAAAATCTAGCCATGGGTTTCATACGCCCCTCTTCATCTCCTGCAGGTGCACCCATCTTCTTTGTAAAGAAGAAAGATGGATCTCTGAGACCATGCGTAGACTATAGGGAACTCAATAAGGTTACTATTAGAAACCGTTATCCATTGCCTTTAATCCCTGAGTTATTGGAGAGAGTGCGACATGCCAAAATTTTCTCTAAACTAGATCTTCGTGGGGCCTATAACTTAGTCCGTATTAGACCTGGGGATGAATGGAAGACTGCATTCAGGTCACGCTATGGACACTTTGAATATCTAGTTATGCATTTTGGTCTGAGTACCGCCCCAGCCACTTTCCAACACTTGGTGAATGACATCTTCAGGGATCTCCTAGATACATTCGTGGTAATTTATTTGGATGATATTCTAATTTTTTCTAAATCCACAGAGGAACATCATGGACATGTGAGAATGGTCTTGGAACGTCTAAGACAAAATCATCTTTACATCAAACTTGAAAAGTGTGAATTCCATAGGACCGAAATTCAATTTCTGGGGTATGTACTGTCTACACAAGGAATTAGTATGGATGGAAGCAAAACCCAAGCCATCAAGGATTGGCCAAGTCCTAGAAATGTGAAGGAGGTACAGCGCTTCATCGGGTTTGCCAACTTCTATAGACGTTTCATTAGAAATTTCTCTGAGGTAGTGTCACCTATCACCCAACTTACCCGGAAAGAGTCTAGGTTCTCCTGGACTCCCCAAGCCCAGGAAGCATTTTCCCGTCTAAAAGATAAATTTACCACTGCACCTATCCTAGTACATCCCAACCCCGAGCTTGCCTTCATAATAGAGGTGGATGCTTCAGACTGTGCCGTTGGAGCTATACTCTCTCAGAGAACAGGTGAGAAGAATGTCTTGCATCCCTGTGCCTTCTTTTCCCAGCAGTTGTCTTCGGCTGAGAGGAACTACGATGTGGGCAATAGAGAGTTGTTGGCCATTATTGCCGCCTTCAAAGAATGGAGACACCTTCTTCAGGGAGCTGCACAGCAAATAGTCGTCCTGACAGATCATCGTAACCTTGAGTTTATCAGGTCGGCTAAGTGCCTGACTCCTCGCCAGGCTCGCTGGAATCTTTTCTTAAACCAATTTAATTTTATCATTTCTTATAGACCAGGATCGCGCAATGGAAAGGCTGATGCACTCTCTAGGATTTACTCAGCAGAGACACGTCCAATTACTCCTCCTAAGACTATTCTTCCTGACTCTAGATTCCTAGGAGTAATTCATAATCAAGACCTACTTAAGGACATCAAGGAAGCATACCATGCGGATTCCTTTTTGGCACAACCCCCAAGGGACGTAAGTCTTGTCTTTAAGAATGGTGTGTGGATTCAGGGACAACGCCTGTATATTCCTGAAACAGTCAGATTGAGAGTATTGCAACTCATTCACGATTCCAAGATAGCTGGGCATAGAGGAATTCTAAAGACACAGGAATTTCTCTCTCGTTACTTTTGGCGGCCCACTTGCAGGAAGGATGTTTTAAACTATGTCACTTCATGTGAAGTCTGTGCAAGATGCAAAACACCTCGCTCCTCACCAACTGGTCTGTTACAGCCTCTTCCCACCCCGTCCCGCCCGTGGGGATCCATTTCTATGGACTTCATTGTGGAGTTACCAACCTCTCAAGGGAAGAACACCATTCTTGTGGTGGTTGACCGTCTAACAAAGGCAGCTCATTTTATCCCTTGTGTCGGCTTACCCACTGCAAAACAGACATCAGATTTGATGATTAAAGATGTGTTTCGCTTACATGGAGTACCGGATGAGGTTATTTCGGATCGAGGGGTGCAATTCACTTCTAGGTTTTGGCAAAATTTCTGTGCAGCATTGGACATTAAAGTAAACCTTTCTTCTGCTTTTCATCCCCAGACTAATGGACAGACCGAACGAACCAATCAAACCCTGGAGCAGTATCTCCGCTGCTTTATCTGCCACCTACAGGATGATTGGGTGGATCTACTTCCATTAGCTGAGTTCTCGTATAACAACTCTCAGAGTGCCTCCACTAAGCAGTCTCCTTTTTACTCTAATCTAGGTTATCATCCTAACATTCTACCACGATTTCCCATAGAAACGCCTTTACCAGCAGTGGCTGAAAGAATCACGTCTTTACAGAAGAATATGGATCTTCTAAAGGAGAATCTGGAATCGGCTCAGGAAAGGTACAAGAAAGCAGCAGATAAATTTCGTAAACCTGCACCAGCTTTCAAGGTAGGAGACTTGGTCTGGCTGTCAACCAGAAATCTTAAGTTAAGGATTCCATCGTCTAAGTTGGGACATAAGTACATTGGACCCTATAAAATCAGTAAAATTATAAGTGCCGTTGCTTGTCGTCTTCAACTGCCCAGAACTATGAGAATTCACCCTGTCTTTCATGTATCCCTACTAAAGGCTGCGACACCCAATACGTTTCCTGGACGTTCTTCTCCTTGCCCTGACCCAGTGCTAGTCGATGGTCAGGAAGAATTTGTGGTGGAAAGGATTTTAGATTCCAGGTTGTATAGAAATCAGTTACAATATCTGATTAAATGGCAGGGCTACCCAGTGGAGGACAACTCATGGGAACCAGTCAATAACGTTAATGCTCCTCGCTTGCTCCGTCAGTTTCATCAGAGGTACCCACACAAGCCTGGCCTGAGGTCATCCGGAGGTTGTCCCTAAGGGGGGAGTAATGTAAGGTTCTGTGTACATGTTCCTGAAACTCAGTTTGTTCGTCAGCCATTTTACTTTCTGTCTTGCTGCAGCTATCTTGCCCTCAGTCAAAATGGAGTTTCCAGCTTGCATGTTCCCGCCCTGATTCTCTCCTTTTGCTTCTTAAGCAGCCACAGCTGAGCAATCAGTGCTTCAGAATCTAGCCTGCAGTGAACCTGTGACCTGACTCCTAAAGCCTTGGACCTTGTACTCCAGCTATTCCTACTGAGGAACTCTGAAGCACTTGTGGACTCTGAACCCTGCTCTTTGAAAGACCCACGTTTGCATGGACTTACGGTAACAGAGAAGAAGATCCTGAACCTGTTGTGGAGAGTGATTGCTGAGCTTAGATTACTCTGGCCTGCTGTGTCTCCTGCTTCTGTGTCTGCAAACTGTGTGACTATTTTTGCCAACTTGTATGAAGTAATACAAGACTTTCTATATCAAACCTGTGTCTCATGTATTTTCATCGCACCCAAGCACAAGACGCTATATGAACTGTACTACATACATTACAACCACGTCCTCCTTGGCCAATCTGGGGCTATCAATATAGCCGGGACTCTCTCCAGTCTGATCCGACGCAACACCAGAGGAAGTAAGGATATCGGCGGGAACACATAAATTAGCTCGAATTGGTCCCAAGGAGCCACCATAGCATCCACTGCCACAGCCTTCGGGTCCTTGTATCTGGACATGAACGTCGGTAACATGGCATTGAACCTGGATGCCATCAAATCCACTTGGGAAGTTCCCCAACGGGAGCACAGCAGTGCAAAAAAATTTTCGGATGAGGACTCCATTCTCCGGAATCCATCTTTTCGCGACTGAGGGAGTTCGCTGTGATATTCTGAACTCCTGGAATGTGAATCCCAGAGATGGCTGGCACTCTGGCCTCGGCCCATACCAGAATTCGAGACACTTCCATCATGAGCCTGAAGCTCCTCGTCCCACCTTGATGATTGATATACCCGACCGCCGTCGCGTTGTCTGTCTGCACTCGGACTGGTAGACCACTTAAAGGGACCGTCCAGTGTTGGAGGCAAAGGAAAATTGCCCTCAATTCCAGGATGTTGATCGACAGGACAGACTCTTCCAACGACCATACTCCCTGAATCCAGAGATCGTTCCAGACACCACCCCCCCCCAGCCCGTCAGGCTGGCATCGGTGGTTACGACCGACCACCTTGGAGGGAGGAAGGACTTCCCCAGGGATAACACTTCCGGACGTAACCACCATCCTAGAGACTCTTCCACCCTGTGGGAGATGATGACACTGCAATCCAGTGAAGACTGCGATCGATCCCAACGGTTCAAAATGAGCATTTGGAGAGCCCTGGAATGAAATTGGGCAAACGGAATTGTCTCCATCGATGCCACCATCAAACCCAGAAGGCGCATACACCTTCGAAGGGACATTGCTGTCGAAGACTTCATTACATGTCAAAGAAGACTCGCTTGCTTGTCTGGAGGCAGAGACACCACTGCTCGTACCGTGTCGAATGCATTCCCAAAAACAGGATTGACTGTGACGGTTCCAGAGACGACTTCTCCTAATTGACCAGCCACCTGAAGTCCTCCAGGAGCTGAAGGGATAGATTGTGAGCCGTCACCGCCTCCTCCTTTGAGGACGCCACAATCAAAAGGTCGTCCAGATAGGGAAGAATCGTACCCCCTGTCTTCGCAGAATCGCCATGAGAGGTGCCAGAATTTTCGTAAAAACTCTGGGTGCTGAGGCCAACCCGAATGGCAGGGCCACAGACTGGTAATGGTCCTGGCCTATGGCAAAACGAAGGAAGCGTTGGTGGGCCGCCACAACGGAGCGAAGTGACTCCATGCGGAATTTCCGGGTACGGACATGCCAATTCAATCTTTTGAGATCCAGAATGGGGCGAAATTTGTCCTCCTTTTTGGGGACCACAAAGAGGTTGGAGTAAAACCCTCTTCCCCGGCCCTCCGCGGAACCGGTACTACCACACCCTTCTGCAGAAGGGAATCGACCTCCCGCAGTAGGGCGGCAAATAGCTCGGGCTCTGACGGAATGCGAGAGTGGCAAAAAAACTGTCTGGGAGTCGAGAAAGAAACTCTACGAAGTAGCCTGCCGACACAACCCGCGTCACCCAGGCGTCCGACACACGGGAAGCCCAAGTCGGATTGAATTGGAGCAGGTGACCTACCACTCGAGAGCCCTCGAGTGAGACCCTGGTGTCAGTCCGTCTTAGCGAGCTTTTTGTCAGCTTCCCACTTGTCTTGGCGGAAGCTCTGTTTCCAGGGAGTGCGGGATTTCTAAGCGTTCTTTTTTCCCGAAAAAAGAGGGACGACCCGATCCCCAAGAGGGCTGACCGAAACCGTCCCCTGGACCCGACTACTACCGGCACTATGCCTGCCAGACGCAGAAGCCACAGCTCTTTGCTGTGGTAAAGCCGTTTCTTTTGCCTTTGCCTTGGCAATCCCTTGCTTGGAAACCGCGTCTCTGGTCCAATGTCTAAGCCACAGTGCTCTCCTGACTGTGATTGCCTAGGATTGCGCCCTGGACAGCAGTGACGCAGTATCCAAACCTGCATCACTGTCATATCGGGCTGCATCCTCCAACTTAAAAAGCCCATCTACCTCGGATAGAGGGGATCTATCTTGCCACGCCGTCCGTAGACGGTCTAACCAGCTTAGAGAAGCTTTACAAGCACACATGCTCTGAATCCATGACCCACGGCCTCGTAATGGATTTCGCCGTTTTTCTGTCCAGCGGATTCTGCAAACTCGCCTTCCCTTTTAACAGGAAGTAATGAGGACTTGCTAATCTGGGATAAAGGGACATCCACTTCAGGAGAAGGAATCCAATTATCAATCAATTCCGTCGTACACGGATACAGCTGAAAACACTTATCTGGAACAGGCGTTCCTTTAAGCCTACAGCACCTGGAATTCCCAGGCGGTCTCCCATCCAAGTAATAACCAGGCCCAACCCTGCTTAGCTTCCGAGATCAGATGAGATCGGGCGTGTTTAGGGTGGTAATGGTGATCGCGACCTATGCGACTCCTGAAAACATCCGGGCCGAATTACTAGGACGTCTAGTTACCTCCTCCGGTAACTGTAACGCCTCCCTCATGGCTTCCAATAAAAGCCTCTGTATGACCCAAAAGAGAAGCAGAGAGTCCCTGCCGATCCTCCTTATCCGAATCGGACACCTCCCCATCTGAGCTTGAAAGGGAAACCCTCCATGCCCGAGATCTCCGAGTCGCTGCGCGGGAATGAAGGCACCGGCCTGTGTCGCTTCCTCTGAGAGGATCTAGCTGACAGCCAATAACCTAGAAGGTCAGACAGGCCATCAATAGAACGAGCGAGGGCCTCCATTTTGACATCACTGAAAACCTCTGACCGCTGCGCCTGACGCCGTCGAGGTCTGCGTGTCAGAAACGCGAGACTGATCCTGTAGCGGATCTGGGAGACGGTCCGCACCTCCTGGACCCTGATCTGACATGTCCTCACACAGTATATGGCAGGTTAAACCTGTCAGTAACTAGGACAGTGTGGTTTCTTAAAGAAGATACGAACGCTGAAGGGTTAAAGCTCTTAAAGAGAGAGCTACCCCAGCTGTCCCCCAATAAAGGGTTAACCGCCAAAGAAGGGGTTAATGACGCAGACTCCCCACAACCCTTGTTTAATGAAAAGGGTGTGCGAGCCCCAGGTGCCTCTTATGAGGTAACAGCTGCAGGACAGTGCTCTCAAAGGTATGCTTATTTTGCCTTTGTACACTAAACAAGAACGCTAAAAAATTGCGCTGATTTGTACATCGCAATGACCGCCAAAGTCGCTAAGGGGATCGCTAACCACTTATGCGTCGTCAATGAGATCGCCCACTGTGGCAGCTACTAGCGACATTAAAAAGATCACAAAAAAACGATCGCATTAGTATGCGTCGTTATAATGATCGTTAGCGGTAGCGTTCAGTGTCCTGTGCTGTGGGGGTGAGGGGGTTAAGCTTCTGTCCCAGAAGCGACTCACCCAGCTGGCCGCGGTGTAGCGTCTTCGATTGTCCTGTGTGGAGGAGAGGAGAGTGAGGAAGGAAGCCTTCTGTTTCCAGTAATGGCCGCCGCGCTGTGCCTCTGAAGACAGTAGTAAAGCGCGCGCTCAGAGCGCCGCAAAAAATTCAAAAAAAGGGCGCGCGACTCCTCCGCTCTCCATGTCCTGCAGGCATCCACCTGCGGACAAAAGACACTAGTCACCAACATGTCACATGTAACAGCGGCTGCCGCAGCAGTCGCTGAAGCACTCAAGCACATTAAAAATGTGGAGTACTCACCCCGCTGAGCGCCACAGGGACCCCTCAGAGATTTGTGGCGCTGTGCCCGTAGCTTCCCCCCAGGGTGGGGAACGCAGTGACCCCAGAAGTGCGGTTTGCGTCCCCGCCAGGGAAGCAATCCTCATCCCCCAGGGCCGGCAGGGTTCTGCAGGGACCACCTTACAGGGTAATACAGATCCGCCAAGGGAGAGGTGGGGGTCCAGCAGCGCTGAGACCTCTAGACCACGGGGGTCCAAGTCTCTGTCCGACTAAAATAAAAAAAAATTCTGAGGAGCTGCTTCCAGCAGCGACTATCCTCTGTGACCTCAAATTTTAGACTGGAGAGCTGGAGTAGGAGGAGCCCTATAAGCTGGAGGGGCCGGTCAACACTTTTTTTAATCTGAGATGTGTTTATCCTATGTGGGCTCCGCCTACCCACTAGTAATGACTGTATCTCCCTTCCTTCATCTGCAGCTGAAACTATGAATTAACACATGTGGAATTATACATTACACTTTACAAAAAGTGTGAAACAACTGAAAATATGTCTTATATTCTAGGTTCTTCAAAGTAGCCACCTCTTGCTTTGATTACTGCTTTGCACGCAGAAAAGGTGAACAGAGGTTAATAAGTGGCTCAAGAATTGGTGTAGGAAGGAGGGGTTTGGGTTCCTGGAGAACTGGGCCGACTTCTCAGTTGGCTACAGGTTCTATGCTAGGGACGGGCTGCACCTCAATGGGGAGGGTGCAACTGTGCTGGGGGAGAAAATGGCTAGAAGGTTGGAGGAGTCTTTAAACTAGGGACTAGGGGGGAGGGTATTCATTTTATAGGAGGGGAAGGCAGTACAGATAGAGACCTGGGCACAAATAACGAAATTAGGGGTGGGGGTGGCATGGGGGGTGGGGTTAGAACAGTTAATAATTTAAGAAAGAATAGAGGTACAGAGAGATACATAAAGTGCATGTATACTAATGCCAGAAGCCTCACCAACAAAATGGCGGAATTAGAATTAATTTTGTTGGAACATAATTATGACATGGTGGGGATATCTGAGACTTGGCTGGATGAGAGCCACGACTGGGCGGTTAATTTACAGGGCTATAATCTGTTTAGAAATGACCGTAAAAATAAGCGAGGTGGGGGTGTGTGTTTATATGTAAAATCATCCTTAAAACCCATCCTGTGTGATATCTGTGAATCTAATGAAGATGTAGAGTCTCTGTGGGTGGAGATTAGGGGAGGGGGGAAAAATAATAAATTACTGATAGGGATTTGTTATAAGTCTCCTAAAATAGTGGAAGCAACAGAGAATATCCTCGTAAAGCAAATGGATGAAGCAGCGACTCAAGGAGAAGTCATTATTATGGGGTCTTCAACTACCCTGAAATACATTGGGGAACAGAAACCTGTGGTTCCAGCAAAGGTAATAGGTTTTTGGCAACTATGAGAGACAATTACCTTTCACAACTAGTTCAGGACCCAACAAGAGGGGGGCACTGCTAGACCTAATATTAACCCCTTAACGACCAAGCCATTTTGTAGGTTAATGACCAGACCAATTTTTACATTTCTGACCACTGTCACTTTATGTGCTTATAACTCTGGAACGCTTCAACGGATCTTGGCGATTCTGAGATTGTTTTCTCATGACATATTGTACTTCATGATAGTGGTAAAATTTCTTCGATACAACTTGCGTTTATGAAAAAACGGAAATATGGTGAAAATTTTGCAATTTTCAAACTTAATTTTTATGCCCTTAAATCAGAGAGAAATGTCACAAAAAATAGTTAATAAATAACATTTCCCACATGTCTACTTTACATAAGCACAATTTTGGAACCAAAATTTTTGTTTGTTAGGAAGTTATAAGTGTTAAAAGTTAACCAGCGATTTCTCATTTTTCCAACAAAATTTACAAAACCATTTTTTTTAGGGACCACCTCACATTTGAAGTGAATTTGAGGGGTCAATATGACAGAAAATACCCAAAAGTGACACCATTCTAAAAACTGCACCCCTCAAGGTGTTCAAAGCCACAATCAAGAAGTTTATTAACCCTTTAGGTACTTCACAAGAATTGAAGCAATGTGGAAGGAAAAAATGAACATTTAACTTTTTTTCCCAAAATTTTTCTTTCGACACAATTTTTAAAATTTTGTCAAGGGTATCAGGAGAAAATGAACCACAATATTTGTTGTACAATTACTCCTGAGTACACCGATACCCCATGTGTGGAGGAAGACCAATCTTTAGGCGCACGGCAATGCTCAGAAGGGAAGGAGCATCATTTGAGATTTTGAATGTCAAATTGGCTGGAATCGAGAGCGGACACCATGTCGCGTTTGGAGAGCCCTTGATGTACCTAAACAGTGGAAACCCCCCATAAGTGACCCCATTTTGGAAACAAGACCCCCCAAGGAACTTATCTAAATGTGTGGTGAGCACTTTGAACCCCCAAGGGCTTCACAGAAGGTTATAATGTAGAGCCTTAAAATTAAAAAATCTTATTTTTTTCCACAAAAATGATCTTTTCACCCCCAATTTGTATTTTTCAAAGGATAAGAGGATCCCAAAAGTTATTGTGCAATTTGTCCTGAGTACGCTGATACCCCATATGTGGGGGTAAACCACTATTTGGGCGCATGGCAGAGCTCGGAAGGGAAGCAGCACCATTTGACTTTTTTGGCTGGAATTGAGATTGGATGCCATGTCGCACTTGGAGAGTCCCTGGTGTGCCTAAACAGTGGAAACTCCTCACAAGTGACCCCATTTTGGAAACTAGACCCCCCAAGGAACTTATCTAAATGTGTGGTGAGAGCTTTGAACCCCCAAGGACTTCACAGAAGGTTATAACGTAGAGCCGTAAAATTAAAAGATCATATTTTTTCCACAAAAATTATCTTTTCATCCCAATTTTTATTTTCCAAAGGATGAAAGGACCCCAAAAGTTATTGTGCAATTTGTCCTGAGTACTCTGATACCCCATATGTGGGGGTAAACCACTATTTGGGCGCATGACAGAGCTCGGAAGGGAAGCAGCACCATTTGACTTTTTTGGCTGGAAATGAGATTGGG